>OX104128.1:77211104-77463446 GCA_944470555.2 Heterobilharzia americana
GCCTGTCAAATTACTTTTCCATCGACGCTGTCAAAGGCCTTTTCGAAGTCGATGAAATTGAGGTAGAGAGTTGACTGTCATTCTATACTCTGTTCTATGATGATGCGTAGTGTGTCGTTGAAATTGGTTGCGTATATTATTTGTACTTTCTGAGTCTATTCATCCTGTTCGGGTTGTAGTTTTGAACTCATCGCATCCTTTAGTCGTTCGATGATGATGTCGGTTAATATTTTCCTTGTTGTGGACAGGAGTGGAGGAGGATTCCACTCCAGTTTTTGGGAAGACTTAGTTCGCTTTTCTGTTGGAGTTTGACAAGGTATCCCCTCTTCTAATCGTCAGGTACGTTTCCTTCCTTCCAAACCTTCTGCAATATTGATGTGGTGTGGCATATGCTTTGTTCGTCTTGCGTCTGTTTTCAGCACTTCTGGTTGGATGCCATCTGGACCTGCTGCTTTCCCGCATTTCACTAGCCTTATTGCGTTCATTACTTCTACTTTCGTTGGAGGGCTTGTGTTCACTGGTAGTTCTGTGGCTAGGCTGCTGTTAGTTTTTCGGAGGAGTTGCCGGTGGTGGTGGCGGTCGATTCAAGATCTTATTGAAGTGTTCAGCTACACAGATAAATTCTCAGTTATATCATTAAGCCATTAGTAAGAGACTTCGTGCATTGAAAGCATGTTTGTCTTGTCTACCGCTGATTGCTATACCTAAGACTCTGTGTCTTGCGTGGTGCTGCTATGCCTGATACACAGCCTATGGTGTCTGGTACAATGGCAGCTATGTTGAGGGATGTTGTTCTCCTCTGATAGTCGAAGATATTCACTAGGGCATTGGAACATGATATCCACCATGTTTTATACGACGAGTGTCAATTATTATTTAGCGTTTACTTCTCATTTCCCCTTGGTATTCTCCAACAAAATAAGCCATATAGTCAGAAGTGCATACTCATGACGTCTCCACCCCGGGATGAAGTCACGGAGGTTGCGGTATCTCATGGACTCATATAGGTAGGAAATGTGAAACATTGTATACTGACCCAGTGACCTAATGGTAACGCGGTATTATCGCTTGACGGTACTCATACTGGTTGCCAAAAATACAACTTCTCATTCGAATCCAAATATAAGTGAATTAGAGAGGAAGGGGAGAATCATTTTAATTATGATTTTACCTATCTGAGATATCATTCATGATTTGGGTCTTGACTGGGCAGGGATCGTGGCGGGATTCAAAACAGCGATCGCCTTGGTGCGATGAAATAAAAATTTTTGGTCAGCAGTTGGGCTTCGTAACTCAGTTGGTAGAGGATGGGTTCGGAAAGTCGGTAGTTGCTGGCTCGAATCCTATCATAGTCAAAATTCCCGTTTCACTTTCAATCATCACCTAGTAGCAGTAATACTAGTCCGCCAAACCATGACAGCTACCTCAGATAGTAAAAATGGTAATCAATACGATGCTCCCCCCTTTCTGAGTCAGTTAGATTTGAATTGGGACGAAAAGTTTTGACCGGTGGAGCAGCCAATAGGAGTACGAACAAGCTGTAGTCAGGCGTCACAAATTCACATGGTAGTTGGACATAAAAATCTTTGGTGATTGAAATGAAATAAAAATGTGGTTAGCAGTATTTGGACCACGTAGTTCAGTTGATAGATCATCGGGAACCATGTGGTTGCTGGTTCGAATCCGGCCATGCTCCATTTCACCTTTCAATCATCACCCAGTATCAATAGTAGTCTGCCAAACCGTGACTGATATCTCAGATAGTCAAAAATGATGATAACTATTGTTTCCATTATTATTATTATTATTATTATTATTATTATTATTATTATTATTATTATTATTATTATTATTACAATTAGTTTTTATTCGCATAATACCACTTGAACCATACAAAGTACAAAATATTTTATGCTGGTGATTTTTGTTCCTTCGAGATAAAGTTTTGCTTTCAACGAAATATTTTAAAGTACCTCTCTGTTTTATATAGTTTGTGTATGAAAGCGATGCCTATAAATTGTTCTTTTGTCAATAACATTATTATTACTTGTCGCCTTCAGTTCCTAGTGGAACATAGGGCTTAAGTAGCACGTCACCATTTCATCCCATTCTCTGCAGTCTCCTTAACCTGGCTCCATGATTACTCATATGCTTTTACTTCTTTCTCACTCGGTGTCCATCTCACCTTCAGACACCTAACTCGTCGTTTTCCATTTGTTGGGCAATAGGTTCGTTGCCAGGTCAGAATTCGTCCTTGCTTATTCTTTCCAGCCATCTCATCTCATCATCAGTATCGAACAAGCGTAGGCTTTAGCTGCTCATGTATATCTGCAATTTGTTGGAAATGCTATTCGTAACGAGCCAAATCTCTCAATCATTGCATTGAAACAAGATCTGAGTTGAAAATTTGCATCCTGTTCTTTGTGCTGAGTTGAGTGCAGTGGATCTCCACACTGATTTCATATTGATGAAGGGAGGGCTGTCTTGCTGTCTTTTCGATCCTGGCTTTCATACCGTCTGTGCCTGTGCCGCCTGTAGTTGAAACGATATTGCCAAGGTAGGTAGATGAAAGAGGCAACTTCCTTCAAATTCCTCCCATTGATGGTAATTGGTGATTGTTGTTGTTTGTTTGGTATTATCATCACATCTGTCTTCTCTATGTTCATCTAAAGGAAGTCCCGTCTTTGCTGCCTCGTCTCTTCTGCCAACCGGTTGGTTATCGCCTGTAGATCTTCCAGCTTGTGCAACAAGATATTCGACATAAATCATGATGGGCGAAATCGAAATCTTTTAGGGTCTTTTCATCGGTCAGACGGCCCATCTTCTCGTTCCCTACAGTTTGTTGCATGATCCAATCCAGTCGACCACAATAGCGAAGATCATCGTTAGTGATAGTAGGCAACCTTCTTTTCCACATACCTAACTTCTAATCTTGATTAAAATCTCTCCGTCAATAATTCCATATCGCATTTAATTTTTTGCAGTTCTGCAGCTCTTGACAACAATCTTGGCCTGCGGAACATCGCTCATCGTCTCACAGAACTGCGCTTCAATTTATGCATGTCTGTCTACAACCTCCATCGATTCGATCAACAAATTTCACTAGTCAAACCTCTTCGTTTACGAAAGGCAGCCATTCCCATCATAACCTTATCCAGCCAATAGTACGACTTCTTCCTCTGACCCTCACTATAGTGTAGTAATTTGCATTACAACGGTAATTGATTTTCGTGTTAGATAGTAGAATCTGAGTAACAAGTTGACAGAAGAGGCAGCGAAAACGGGACTTCAAGTGAATATAGAGAAGACACAGGTGATGATGATACCGAACCAACATCACTACCAACAACAAGCTCCAATCACCATCAACGAGAGAAACTTAAAAGAAGTAACCTCTTCCACTTATCTATCTAGGCAGCACTGTTTCAACTACAGGCGGCACAGGCACAGACGAGGATGTCAAAGTCAGCCAGGATCGGGAAGACAGCAAGACAGGCGTTCATCAGCCTGAAACCAGTGTGGAGATCTTCTGCACTGCACTGCACTCAGCATAAAGCGTGAACAACATCCGGATTTCCAATACCGATTCAGTCAAGTCAGTACTTGCTTCTATATGGTTGAGAGAGTTGACGCATTAAGAAAAGCATTTCCAACAAACTACAGATATTGATCAACAACTGCCACCTACACTGGCTCGTTTGTGAAGATCAGATCAGATGGCCAGAATAATAAGAATAAGCAGCAACGAACTCTGGCTGCCTGGCTGACAACGAACCAACCGAGAACCTATCACTCAACAAAAATGTATAAGGCAATAGAAATGGATTGGGTATGCACTGCGAAGACCATTCGGTGACATTACGCGCCAGGCCAGGCTGTCGAGTGGAATCCAGATGGGAAACGATGAGTTGGGTATTAGAGGGTGACATGGAGGAGATTATGTGAGGAAGAGATGAGAGCTTATGGTCAGTCGTGTAGCCAGGTTGAAAAGATTGCAGAGAATAGAGTGGATTGGCGACGTGCTAGTGAAGCCTTATGTTCCATGAGGAACCCAAAGGGTAAATTTTGATGATAAAAGTAGAACCTCAAGGGAACATGCATTCCAGGCATTATAATCGTATCTGAAATCAACGTTAGAGGTAAATTCTAACATCATATCTTTTCAGAACATAACTACTTATTAAGGAGACGTTACAGCAAACCCGATTGTTTATTGTAATACACAGTTGTGTGTAAGTGGCCTGAGGGCGTCTGTCAACTTTGTCGACTGAGTTGTCCAATGGCAGCATCTGAGGGAAATGCTTGCCATAATGATTTCAGATATTCAACGACATCACTAACATAGAAGTTAGATAGGTGTAAAGTTTTAGTGAGAAGTGGAACCTCAGTTGGTGAGTTTGATGTCTGGGATATATGTTGAGTATTCTAAATCACCGGCTTCTTTCTTGTACAATCGTTAGATGAATCAGGTTTATGGCTGATGAAGAGGAGTTAGAAATGGTCAGAATAAGACACATTGGTAGTCCTTGACTATTCATCTATGAAGTCTAGGGAAATACAGACTTGTTGGCTGCCGTCTGCAGTGACAACACAAACTCATGTGTCAGAATCACTGTCAACTATCCGAATGTACCCCACACATTATCCTCATCTTAATCGTCATATTGACCGCCAGTTTAACTAGTTTCTTCCTTCTTTCTCTTTTTTACACCTTGGTGTCTTGTATCTTTGTATGCTGACCATCACACAGTCATGCCTATCTATGCTACACTAACTGAACTGCTGGAACCTCTTGCATAACTGATTGATGAACCTCAATAGGTTGTAGGTGAAATTCACTCTGGATAGAATTGATATTGATTGGTAACAGTAGACAATTATTTAAACTTATTGAGGGAACTGGGGGGAGGGGGGAGGGAAAACGTCAACAACAGTTTGTGAGACTAAAGCATAGAGGGATGGGTCTGCGGTTCAGTCGTAAGGGGAGACAACTTGAACGATGAGCAGAACACTTCGAGGAACAATTTAACTGGCCTCCAGCCTGCATCACGTTGCCTGCTCTCTAGTCGAATTCTGAATGGAACATTGAGATAGACCTCCCAACACTTGCAGAAGTCGAGAAAGCTGTCGGTAACTTGGAATGGAGAAGGGGGCCAGGATCAGGCGGACTAACTCCTATGGTATACAAAGGTGGTGGTAAAGTGCTCTTAGTCAGGTTAACGGAATTGTTAACCAGTATATGGGAATCGAATACGATCCCTTCTGACTGGTCTAAGTCAGTGATTATCCCAGTCTCCAAGGAAGGCGAGGACTGTCCGAAATTCTAGGTTCTATAATTCTTCGACGTGTGAGTGGAACTCGAGAACATCAAGTCTGAGAAAACCAGGTAAGCTTTAGACCCGGCCACGGGTGTATCGACAAAATACACATTCTGCGCCAGGTTTCGGAACACAGACACGCTTACCGACGCCCGACAATAGTGGTATTTCTCGATCTGAAGGTGTCAGTATTCGACTCCGCTGATCGAGAAGTCTTATGGCAATGTCTGTCAGTGAAAGGCGTGCCGGGTAAGTACATCACCTCATTAAAGGCTCTCTACTCGAATACTTGTGGGCGTGTTAAAGCCTATAGTGAGATGTCCAGGGAGCTATGCTTAACGAGTTGTGTACGTCTATGGTGCACACTCTCCATTCTTATTAAATTTTATCATCGATATTCTTATTGAGGTCTCCCTCTCATCACCCGACTGCACGGACGTTGACCTTATAACAGGAGAATTTTTCGTTAGACCTACAATATCCAGATGACATAGTCATGTTAAGTGAAGACGCTGACAAGATGCAGGGTCTTCTGGACACTTTGAGTGTCAATTTCAGAATGTTTGGGATGCGGTTCTCACCATTAAAATGCAGATTGTTGCTCCAAGATTGATTTTCAGCGGTACATTGCCTAATAATAGAAAGTGTAGCAGTTGAGTGTGTTGACCACTTCACTTACCTGGGAAATGAAGTGGGATCAGTCTTAGTGCGTTGGTCAGTGGCAGATTAAGTTTCTGCATGAATACAAAACGCTTGGTTGCCTTTTGCCAACTCATACCACCGTTGTGATATTTGATTGTCTATTAAGTGTCGCATGTACTGCATTGCAGTCGGCTCTGTTCTACTGTATGGCTGTGAAACATGGTCATTGAAGATGTAAGAAATTAGAAGGCTTCAGATGTTTGACCACCGTTGTTTTCGTGGTGTCACTGCATGAGTAACGGAGAAGTTAGGTGTAGAGTTTTGGAGATGGAAGAGAGGTAAGTCAGTTGGTGTGTGCTTATGAACCTTCATCGACTAAGGTGGTTGGCTGGGACATGTGTTATGTATGCGTAGTGGCCGTCTGCCTTATCACACAATGTTGGCCGAAGTAGGTTTAGGCTGGAAAAGTGTGGTGGAGGGGGGTGGATGGGCAGACTGACTCATGGCGTCAATGTATGAAGTCTTTGACTGTTGGTTTTAGCCATGTGGGGCTATGCAGACTAGGTGGTTGGGGTCTGCGGGACAGAGACCCTAGTTGATATGACTGCGAAGTGATATTAGTGGCATAGATGTATCCCCTCACACCTCATCATCTTAACGAGGCTATACCGAATCTCACCATTTTGTCATTCTTCCTTTATCTCTTTTACTACTAGTATTTATTGGCATACTTGTTATTCTCCGTTGTTTGTTGTGTTGGATCGAACTGTTTGACCTCTATTGGCATATGGCTGGTACGCGGATGCTTCGATATTGCCTGAATGTCAACTATGATAATTTGGTTAGTTGTGGCTATCAGAAGGAGCCAGGGCGCGCGCTTCATCCTATTTAGGACTCGTCAACTGGATGTACCGGCACCCCAGTCAGTTATATTTTTCCCACTCAGAGTCGAACGTTGTTCTCATCGCTTTGAACGCCAAGGTGTTATCCACTGTGCAATGGATGAACGATAGTCACTTCTTGTACAAAACGGTAGTAGTTATTACTAATTATTGACATACTTGTTATTTTCTGTTGTTTGTTGTGCTGAATCGAAATGTTTGACCTCTGCTAGCCACAATCAACCGAAGTAAAGTTTCCCCTAAATTTTATTTTGTTTCCTATCTATGATATGAAAATTTTACTAATAATTGCTGCTAATTCAACTGCTAGCTAACCGTTGTCATTTTCATGCATATAACCCTTTGCTGTTACTTGTTCATTGTGTATATTTAATCATGATAAACTATTTCTTTTTTCTACTACTTCTTTTCACTATTCTAGTCGTTAACTCCATCTTATCGAACGAAATTGGATCAATTTCGACGTGCTTTTCGTGGTACACCTGTTGACACTGATCGTCTACTTGTTGGTAGGTTGTTAATGATTCAATTTTGTTCATTGCATCAGTTTTTTTCAATTCATATATTACTTATCGTCTTAATTATGTGTAATATACAAGTATGAATTCGATTCGATGATCTTCCTGATTATGGTGGACTGGATCATACAGCAGACAACTTTGAGGAGCGAGAAAGTGGACATACGCTGACTGAACCGATGAAAAGAGCCTAGAAGATTTGGATTTCTCAGATGATGATTTATGTCTAATATCGCGCAAACTTGAAAATCTACAGGCGAAAACTAACAACTTGACAGAAGAGGCAGGGCAGCGAAGATGCGACTTCAAGCGAACGTAGAGAAGATAGAGGTGATGATGATACCGAACCAACGCCACCACCAACAACAACAATAAGCTTCAATCAGCATCAACGGGAGAAACTTGAAAGAGGTAGCCTCTTTCACCTACCTACCTAGGCAGCACTGTTTCAACTACAGGCGGCACAGGCACAAACGACGATGTCATTAACGTGAAACCAATGTAGAGATCTACTGCACTCAGTGTGTGGAACAGCATCCGGATTTTCAACACCAATTCAGTCACGTCAGTGCTTCTATATGGCTCAGAGACTTGGCATTTCACGAAAGGGATTTCCAACAAACTACAGACTTTCATTAACAACTCTCTACTCTCGATACTGATGATCAGATGGTCAGAAAGAATAAGCAACAAAGAACTTCGGCTGGTGACGAACCAACCAACAACCTATCACCCAAGAAATATGCAGGTGAGGAAACTGGAGATGGATTGGGCATACTGTGAGAAGGCCGAGTGGGGACATCATGCCTCAGGCCAAGTTGTCGAGTGGAACCCAGATGGAAAACGACGAGTTGGGCGTGTGAGGTGAGGCTGACATGGAGGGGGATCACCTGTGAAATTAATAAAAGCCTGTGGGCAGTCGTGGCGTCAGGTTCAAAAGACTGCAGACAACAGTATGCAATGGAGGCATGTTACTAAAATCCTTTTTTCTTCTAGGAACCCAAGGGGAAATTATATAATAATAATAATAATGCTAGAATATAGATTAAGTTGCTATTTATAGTTGTATGATGAACATAAAGTGAAAAGAAAATTTAGACGCAAGCCGGTTTCGAACCAGCAGACACACAGTTTGCGGACTGATAGTCTATCAGCTGAGCTACGATGTCTACTGTCCACCGTAGTCGATCAGGACATCGTAGCTCAGCTAGTAATGCACTGGACTGGAAACCCCATTGGTCACTGGTTCGAACCCGACCGTAGTAAAAATTTTCATCTCACCTTTCAATCATTACTAGTCTATCAAACCACAGTGGCTATCTCAGATAGGAAAAATCAACAGTCATATTTCCTTCAATAGTGCTCACGCGGGACCTTCATGTTCCGTGACCACCTTCTAGCTTTTCAATGTATCTCAAAAAGATGTCTCACTCCATAATGACTACTAATTGTAAATAAATCAATAAATCCCTACAAACCCATAAAGTTCAATTCCAAAACATCTTCCAAAAACTTCTTTTATACTCAATTGACACAAAGTCGAAGTAATCTATGCAGTGATTCGTAGATATGATTTTTGTGTATACCCTTCTATTGAATGAATGACCTGATCATCTCTTCTAACCAATTGTATATCAAAGAAGTGTTCTTTTTTACACACCAAAATAATACACACAAATGTATAGCGTTTAACTCCTGCCAGATACTCGTCTAGCCACCCTGAATCCACCTTCAACCTAATCCAACTCCATCTAGCAACGCATGGAACAGCATATAGAAGATAACGGTGGCTTATCCACTTACCACCCTATTTCATCTACCACTCTTCACCTGACGACTTCAACATTCCTCACACAATCATTCTACTAAACAACACATCACCAATGCTATAATCCAAATCGTGTATCTACTTCACATCTTCCACTTTCAATGATCATCTGTAACACAACACGATATTCAAATATCTCACATCGGTTGCCAAATGACAAAAATGTATCTTCTTTATCCAAACTGATATAACTGACCAAATATGTGAAGTGATCGACACATTCCAACACTTACATTTAACAGATGTCAGTTAGCGAAACATATATGCTGAACATAAACATATTTCTATTCAACAGGGAAGTTCACAAAACCCTAGATGTTGTCAGCATCTTCACCTAGCACAACAGCTACAGTCGAGGATATAAGTCATGTTCATTTGTATATCTGTGACGTAGTTAAAAAATGAGATGGGTATCGATCGACATCCCTAGTTGTCATCAATTCACATGAGACAATTCTAATGTAAGACAAGTAGATGAGATGATCAGTTGTCTGTGATTTAACTTGAGATCTTAACCGTATGGTGGTTAACAGGAACCGGGAAGTGTATTCATGTGGTTGGTAGGAGTTGAAGTAAGTTCATATAACACTAGTTCCCCTCAAAATTTTCACGTCAGTATGCACAACTTCCGCATAGAAATAGCGTTTTCCAAACTTCATGTGATAATCGTTAGACAATGACTTCTATCCAAACAAAGGTGACGAATAACACACACACACACACACACACACAGAGACAAAGGTTAGCACGAATATCCTAGCTTTAGAAGATATCAAGAATTGAAGACAGGTGTAGAATTGTCAGTGATTCTTAAACATATCACCAAAAGTCCTTAATCACTGATTTTTTTTCGGGACCCTATTAGCAGCCAGTCTACATCTGTGTCGATCACTTCACATATTTGGTCAGTTATATCAGTTTGGATAAAGAAGATACATTTTTGTCATTTGGCAACCGATGTGAGATATTTGAATATCGTGTTGTGTTACAGATGATCATTGAAAGTGGAAGATGTGAAGTAGATACACGATTTGGATTATAGCATTGGTGATGTGTTGTTTAGTAGAATGATTGTGTGAGGAATGTTGAAGTCGTCAGGTGAAGAGTGGTAGATGAAATAGGGTGGTAAGTGGATAAGCCACCGTTATCTTCTATATGCTGTTCCATGCGTTGCTAGATGGAGTTGGATTAGGTTGAAGGTGGATTCAGGGTGGCTAGACGAGTATCTGGCAGGAGTTAAACGCTATACATTTGTGTGTATTATTTTGGTGTGTAAAAAAGAACACTTCTTTGATATACAATTGGTTAGAAGAGATGATCAGGTCATTCATTCAATAGAAGGGTATACACAAAAATCATATCTACGAATCACTGCATAGATTACTTCGACTTTGTGTCAATTGAGTATAAAAGAAGTTTTTGGAAGATGTTTTACAATTGAATTCCTAGGGGTCATCGTCGACGTGCTATGCCATGCTAGGGGGTTGTTGGATTAGGTTGAATGTGGGTTCACGGTGGCTGGCTAGATGAATACCTGACACCAATCGATATAATTGCTCACAAAATTTTGGTAGTTTCAGGAGAAAACTTTCAACTAATATCGAGGTTTGAGCAATCAAGTTGAGTAATATCATCAACCTTCAATTACCAATACCTACGACTTATTGCTTGTCAACTCTAATGATTTTTGCTTAGTGATTCAACCACTTTATCCAACAATCCTTTTTTTGGTTTTACTATTGAGCAGTTGAACTCTTATAAGTACACTTATCGATATAATTTTTATCATAAGTATAACTTTGTCTTCTATCTGGTAGACATATATATATATATATATATATATATATATATATATATATATATATATATAATGTACTCATTCACCTGTGTGTGTGTGTGTGTGTGTGTGGTGATTTCAACTCATTTTGCTATTCATTCCAAGTTCATATCGTTCCTGAAGGAGAACTGTCAGTTCTGAAATCGATCGATGTGTGTGTGTGTGTGTGTGTGTGTGTGTGTGTGTGTGTGTGTGTGTGTGTGAGGTTTAGAAGTGGCGTGATATTATCTCTAATGTATCGTAAGAGTCTCTCTCTCTATCTCTAGTCAGTTCATTTGTTTTTTTGTTTGAGTTCATCTATGGATATTTTTTTTGGAGTTTTTTTTATATAGTTTACTGTTTAAGTTCACTGTATGCTGATTTCTCTCTCTTTCTCTGAAATATGTTCAGATTATTCGTGTGCGTTGTCTAAGAATAATAATGGTCTGTTACTTCAAGGTCGAATGTATATCACTGAGACATGGGTATGTTTCTATTCAAAAATCCTTTATGAACAAAAGGTAAGTGTATGTGTATATGTGTGTGTATGTTTGAAGTGGTGGGCACCACCGAAATGTGCTCTCTAGATTCCAACTTGTAATGATCATGTTTTAAACCCGTAAAGCGAGGTTGAACTAAGTACGAACCTGTAAAGTCGTCCTATTTTATGCAGGTGTAGGCGACTGATGATGATGATGTCGAAGGGGTTTTCTCTATCTGTTCTGTGGTCTATATATCTCACCGCTTCACTCCTTATCATTAAATATGGCCGTTCGTGACTGATTAGTCACACATTCGAACTTGGCTGCATTTCAACTGAGTATAGCAATTCGAGAGATAACATGTAGAACCTTTTAACATATGTATATACTTCTCATGAGTATGTTTTCAAAGTTAGTGGACTGTAGAACCGCCTTCCGTAGATGAAAAGTTCAACTAAGATCTTAATGAAAATCTTCGCCATTAACTAAATTACTCTCGTTTCAAAACCGTTACTATTGAGAATTTCTGACGCAGTTGTCGTTTCCTAGACTAGTCCTAATGATATGGTGAGGTGGAAAATCTTTAGGTTGTAGCAGGATTCCTTACAGGTTACCTTCATGTCACCGACCTGGTAATCTCTATCAACTGGGTTCATTTTACTGTGAAACCCATTTTCACGTGCCACTCTCCATCATTGGATATAAGTCAACAAGTCTAAAGAATTCCTTGTTAGTAGAAAGGTAGTTAAGTTTCAGCCTATGCATAGGAGTCGCAACTTGCCCATATCTTCAGAATTATCATGTTGTAAACTACTTATATTCATATAAGTAGTATCTAACCAGAACTTTGTATTTATTACGACAGCAACGCAACCTACGTCTACATGAACATCTTCGCTGATATGAACATATACAGGCAACTATGGACCTTAATTTGACTAGGGAAATATGGATCTTGACATTCAGATCAGTCAACAATCAACAGACATATCATTGACATTGACATAATCTATCAATCAATTAGAAAGCAAACGAGAAGGTCAAATTTCAGGTCATCTGGATAACCAATCAGGAATGGGTATAGAGACAAGGATAAGACCTTGACAAAAACAATCAATCGCACAAGGTCATCAGGACAAGCCAATAAATAAATAGCGGAGTAAAATTTATCATTTACTTCTTTCCAAAGTTTTTGCTGATGATGTTGTGTTTAGAATGACAATGAAAGCTTGATGAATAAACAATCCAGTTGAGTATCACTGTCTGGTATATACATAAGGCGATTGAGTGCGCTTGTCGTCTGTTATAAATTCGCAACTTGAAATATCTGGATTTGATTCGATTGTCGGTTCGACAATTTATGGTACTATACGTTTATGTGTTTTACGGTGTAGGGTTGCTAGCCCCATGCCCAACCTTCTCTCTTTATCCGAGCTTAGGATCAGTTAGTAAACTAGGCCTTCGGTTGCTTTGACCGAGAAATAATTTGACAACTGCTTCAACTCTATATGGTGCCATAAACCTTCATCAACCTCATTCAACAGCAGCTATATGACGACGCTACATGCCAAGTGATTCACAATGGAAAGCTCAGTGATGCCTTTAAAGTGAAGTGAAGATAGGAGTAAGACAAGAAAAGGTTGCCTACTATCACCGATGATCTTCGTGATTGTGGTCGACTCAACTGGACTGGATCATGCAACAAACTATGAGGAGTGAGAAGAGGGGCAAACTCTGTTTGACCGATGAAAAGACCTTACAGGATTTGGATTTCCCTAGTAATGATTTATGTCTAACGTCCTCTGTAGCACAAACTTGAAGATGTAGTGGCGAAAACTAACAAGTTGGCAGAAAAGGCGAAGCGAGACAGCAAAGGAAGACAGGATTTCCTACAGGTGAACGTAGAGAAGATGGATGTGATGAAGATACACAATCAACAACAACAAGCACCAACCACCATGAACGGGAGAAATCTGAAGGGAGTTATCTCTTTCACCTACCAAGCTACCTAGGAGGCAGCATTCTTTCAACGACAGGCGATACAGGCACAGATGAAGATGTCAAAGCCAGGATCGGAAAGAAGGCAAGACAGGCCTTGAATACTCTTAAATATTTAGCGTAGAGATCTACTGCACTGCACTCAGCATAAGGCGTGATCAGAATCTGGATTCTCAATACTAGTTCAATCAAGTCCAGTGCTTGCTTCTTTGTGATAGTTGACAGACTTGGCGCGTTACGTAAACCTTTTGCAACAAACTGTAGACTTACATGAATAGCTGCTGCCTACGCCTTCTCGATACTGAAGATTAGATGATCAGAAAGAATATACACAAGGAGAATCTTTGGCTGGCATCGAACCAACGAACCAAGAAGATATCGCACAACAGATATGAAGAAGAAGAAAGTGGAGATGGATTGAATTAGACATACACTGAGAATACGATTTGGAGACATCACGTGCCACACCAGGTCGTCGAATGAAAGCTAAATGGGAAAAAACGAGTTGGGTGTCTGAGGGTGACATGGAGGAGATGGTGTGAAGAAGAAATGAAAGCTAATGGGCAGTCGTTAAGCCAGCTTCGAAAGACTACAGAAAAAAGAGAGTGAAATGGTGACGTACTTTTGAATTCATATGTTCTACTAGGAACCGAAAGGAATAAATAATAATTAATAAATACGTTTCTTCAAGTTGTTATTCATCGAAGACTGACATCAGTTGGAGGAACAAAGGAAACCTGGGAGCACTGGACAGCTGTTTCGTCCGACCAGTATGGGACTCCTCAGCAGTGCGCACCCACGACCCCACCAGCAGGGATCGAACCCCGCGACCAGCGCGTTACCATTGAGATAGCCACTGGGTCAGAATCCAATGCTCCAGGTTTCCTTTGTTCCTCCAACTGATGTCAGTCTTCGATGAATAACAACTTGAAATAATTCCAAATCTCCACAACCCCTCAAAATTTAATTGAACTAGTGCTCGTTGGTGACTAGCTTCGAGAAGTATTCCCGAAGTTCCAATGACAAGTCGTGACCGGTGGAGTCAAAGCCTGATGGCCGTGAGGACAAATACTCAACGATGACATTGGGTGGCGGTCTGCGCTATATCGTGAGCTAACAGAAGTTGGAAATATGGAGCATTGGATTCTGACCCAGTGGCTCAATGGTAACGCGCTGACCACGGAACCTGAAGGTCGCGGGTTCGATCGCTGGTGGTGTGGGGTGGTGGGTGCGCACTGCTGAGGAGTCCCATACTAGGACGAAACAGCTGTCCAGTGCTCCCAGGTTTCCTTTGTTCCTCCAACTGATGTCAATCTTCGATGAATAACAACTTGAAATATTTCCAAATCTCCACAACCCCCCTTTCTGGCATTATACCAGATTACTGACTAGTAAGGTGATATCATAGTGAATACCTTTAAAACACAAGAATAATACAGATTAGAAAAACAATAGTTAGAATGGAGAGTTTTTCTTGTCTGTAGAGATGATCAGTGATTGACATCTTGGCGATAAAAATGCCTCTGGCTCGATTTTGGTTTTCTGCTTGTCTTTTTATACAATTTAATCCAACAGACAACTATTTCTTGTATTTTACCTAATTCACTTAAAATTATATTGAAAGGAAATAGTGATTAGAGGTATTCATAACATTAGAGCTGAATTTCTTCGGTAAACTTTCATCGAATGCAGCCAGCTATGTTTCAATAAAAATATTATCACGCTTGATGAGACTCAGTTTGGATGAAACAACTATCTTATTGTATTTTACTGTATTAATTTTCTCCTTTTTTTTCTTATGCATAGATTTTTTTATCAGTCAACGAAATTGTCTCTATTACTAAGGAGAAAACAGCTCGTGTCATTCCAAATGCAATACAAATTCTTTATTCTAAAAGTCATGAACGTTTTTTTTCACATCATTCGCTTCAAGAGAGAGAACTTATTCTATATTGAGAAAAGTATGGGAGAATTGTCGTAATCATCAAGTAGGTTATTATCTAGAAAATTCTATAAATCTTTATATGTATATCATTTACTTCATGTCAATATTATGCATTGATTTTCATTTCTTCCCTCATTTGAACTCATACTGTAGTCCAACTATCATCTGGTGTTGTTGATTCACCCTAAAAAATCGCTAGGAAGCATTGAAAAAACAATTCAGTTTGTAAGTGTACTGCCGTTGCTGAGTACAGAGTGCTGATGAATCCTGGAAGTGTGCGAAACATCTATCCAACTTGTTACCACTTGTTACCATGATTAGATGTGTCGGCTATTTCGAGCAAATTGGTTTGATGCCAGAGAGAGAGAGAGAGAGAGAGATTGTTGTGACCGATTTATTGAAGAAAGTTGGTATTCAATAAAGATTGCGCTTCATCGTGAACTGATAGAAATGAGTAAAGTGTAGATTAGCTAGAAATCGATTAATAAGTCCCCCGCAGTTGAAGTGTCCGAGAGGAAGGAAATATGAGAACGATTGTGACGCGTTGAAACACTTCGACTATTCTCCCTTCAGACTTTAAACCTCACTAAGTTGTAAAAATAAGAAATTCATGGAACATATCAGTTCTACACACACAAAAAATCAAACAACTAGATCAAAAGTTGTATACGCTTATTTCGGATTGGTCAGCTGAAGGACAAAGTTGTCCAATAAGATTCTTTCTGACCAAACAGTAACATGAAACCAAGGTCGAATTGAAAAGTGTTTACCTTTTACGGCAGTGATGATTTAGAATGTTGATTTTGACAAGTTTTTATGTTGATCCACTTTTAGATTTCAAAGTGTTGAAATAGAAACTGACTATATTGAAAACTGTAATCCAACTAATCCAAAACTGTCTTGGCGAACATCTTAAAAGTAGATGTTCTGTTTCTTTCAGTTGGTTCGAAGAAGTCGCTGCATAATCTGCCATAGAATTGTATCTACTTGAGTGTGCACAAAAGTAGGGCAACAGTACACCCCACTTGTGTGTACTAAATAAGATGTTAACTGAAGTAGGCTTAGATTTGGGAAATAGGCTATAGAGAGCGAGAGAGAGGAGTTAGTCATACTACTCAGATGGTATGACATCAATCTATAGATTGTCTGATTCGTGGTTTAAGTGTTCTCATAGTCAGATCTTGTAGCCCTCTCAGTTGATAAGCATTCGGTTAGAAACCTGCTGCTCTGTTGTTTGAATCCTATGATCGCTAAACATTTTCATTCCATCTTCAATCATCATCACATAGTCAGATGGATGTAATTGATCGATCTTTCTGAGTGTAGATGGCTTGATATTGCTTGGGAATTCACTACGTTATAATTTGTTTTGAAGTAGTAGCTAGTAATGAAATCTGCTAGTTGTGTTTCGTCCTCCTTAGGATTCTTCAACTGGATTTACATGCATCATCAATGGGAATTGAACTGCTGAGTAAGATTACTCTTGACAGTCAATCACATGTATTGTGTGCAGTTGATGGAGAGTGGCCTTAAACATGACTAAAACGTTACATCAACTAATGTTGGGGTCCGCGCGACAATCGAAACCAGTTATTCGAGACTCTTTGGTATTCAATTAAGCTATTGTCTCATCTGATATGCCTAAATGTGAGATTGAAACACGTAAACCTATTATTTACCAGTTTTACTATGCAAGATAGTAGCCATGGTTTGTCAGACTTGTGTTTTTAATATGATGTTTGAAGGATGAAATGGAAATCTATCCAAAGGTAGACTTCAAAGTCCAGTCGTTTAGGATGCGCTACCTACTACTAGCTTAGCTACAAAATTTAGTGTCTTTTTACATAATACTTCTTCAAGAGTTAAAATATTTGTGAATGGAACCATAAAACAGTTATAGTGTATTTATTGCTGATATAGTTAACTTTGTTACTTATATCGTAAATAAGTAGTATATATTTTTAAACAAAATTTGTGTTGATGAATTATATTAATCTGGAGATTATTCACCTTTTCTCTGTATAATAACCCCCAAACACACGCACATACATACACGCACATATGTGGTGTATATACCTTAGACTCTTGTACAAATAAATCAGGTAAGTCGGCTTTAAAAGTAAATATATACAGAAAATGGATTGTATCTAACATCTAACGCTCACATTACCGTTTCACCTACGATGTGTGTCTTGCTTCTTAGTAGTTTTCATTGCAAGCTTATCCACTCTTAGCTCTGAAATGTAAATCTCTAGCGACTCAACATATATACACGCATCATTCATATTGTGTGAGTACCTCTGTGTTTATCGATGCTATATTAGTGTGGCTTTTGGGTTTGAATGTGGAAAGAAAAACTTTCTTCTTGTTGTTGTGTAACCACGCTGCGATTCCTCTTCTACAATAGTGTTTGATTAACACAACTTGAACACATCTGGAGATAGTGAGTGAATGAGTTACAGACTGACTGACTGAATGAGTTGGAGAGTGACTGATTGAGTATGCGTTTGAGTGTGTGAGTGAGTGAATCAATCAGTCAGTCGGTGGTGAGTGGATTTAATGAGTGAGTGAGTGAGTAGGTTGCGGAATGAGTGAGTGAGTGACTGAGTTAGTTGCAGGATGAGTGATCGAGGGAGGGAGTCGCAGACTGAATGAGTGAGTAAGTAGCAGAGTGAGTTGCAAACCGAACGTGTGTGTGTGTGTGTGAGTCAGTCAGTCAGTCGGTGGATAAGTGAATTTAGTGAGTGAATGAGTGAGTGAGTTACAAAGTGAATAAATAAGTGAGAGACTGAGTCAGTGAGTGGTCGAACGAGCTGCAGACTGATTAGGTGAGTGAATGAGTCGCTGAGTGACTGAATGAATGAGTGAGTGATTTGCAAAGTATGAGAGCGAGTTGCACACTGAATGAGTAAGTAATATAAACTGAGTAAGTTAGTTACAGAGTCAGTGAGTGATACTTATGGTATATTTTTCATGTTACATCTTGTTGATTTTTCATCGTTAACTGGACTAAATTAAATCGTCATTCATATAATAAGAACTGACATAGAGACTACTTGTATTCATGTGTCCTATTAGGCAACTATATGATTTCAAGGTTTCAAGTCTGTATATTTATATCATGGTCACTAGAAATGGGATACTGTTTTCTGGGATTTGTAAGAGAATGTACCTTCTTTGTCTTGAATGTCTTCATGAAATCGTGTTCACGCTTAGATATGTCTGACTTCACAGGAATTGATTTTCTTACATGTTTACTGGATTACGTTTCCGACATAATTTATTGTCCAAGACGACTAAGTACACAGCTTGGAGACATACCTTATGTAATCCTAATTATCTATCGCCTCCTTTGTGAAGTCGGTGTACGTAGGATTTTCCGAGACATATGCTAAGTCATTCCTGTGTTGATTCGATTAACAAAGATTCAGTTGGTATTCATTATCGACTGACATCAATTGGAGGAGTCTTAGAAACCTGAGAGAACTGGTCAGTCATCGTTTCGTCCTGGTACGTTACTCCTCAGCCGTGAGCGCCAACGATCATCCCAAATTATATCAGTTCGATATCTGGCGGGGTGGGGTCACGAGTGCGCACGGCTGAGGAGTCGTATACTAGGACGAAACAGTGGCTATCCAACTGATGTCAGTCGATGATGAAAAGTCATTAAGTCTCTACAAATTCCTTAACTCTAAAGATCCAGTTGATCGGTCTCTCCCTCCATTCTGCTGTCTTACTTTGAAGGATTTCCAACTTGCTCCATCCTGCTGAGTATTTGTGTGTCATTTCATGTATAGTTTTGACCGAGATTTATTATTAAATCCCTTACTATACTAGAATCTATTAATTTTCACCTCTCCAGGTTTTTTTCGTATGCTCAAATAGTCTAACTGACCCTGGTCCACTACTTTGACTTTGACCTATGTATTTGATCTCGTAACCTAAAACTCTTGGTTCTGTAATTCTTTGGTGCCTGATTAGAGCTTGAAAACAATAAGCCAGAAGAAACCAGGCAGGTTTGAGATACAGCCACGAGTGTATCAACTAAATATACATTCTGGGCCACGTTCTAGAACCGAGGCATCCTTACCGACGCCCGACGACAGCCGTATTTCTCGACCTAAAGGCGGCATTTGACTCCGTAAATCTACAAGTTTTATGGCAATGTATCTCACTGAAAGACGTGCTGAGTAAGTACATCACCTTATTGAAGGCTTTCTACTCAATCACTTGTGGGTGTGTTAGAGCCTATGGTGAGATGTCCAGCAAGCTATGCTCAACGAGTTGTGTCCGTCAAGGCTGCCTGCTCTCTCTATTTTTATTCAATGTTATCATTGATATTCTTATTGGGGTCTCCCTCTAATCACCTGACTACACATAGGTTGACCTAATCACAGGAAAATTTTCGTTAGACCTAGAATTTGCAAATGACATACTCGTATTAAGTGAAGACGCTGATAAGATGCAGAGTCTTCTGAACACCTTGAGTAGGAATTTGAGAATGTTTGGGATGCGGTTCTCATCTCTCAAATGCAAATTGCTGCTCCAGGGTAATTGTTTAACGGTGCATTGGCTAACAATAGAGATTGAGTCTGATGGTTGAATGTGTTGACCACTTCAGTTACGTGTGAGGTGAAGTGGGATCAGCCCTGGTGACTTGGTCAGTGGTTGATGAAATTTCTGCACGAATACAAAAGGCCCGATTGGCTTTTGCCAATTTACGCCACCTATGTCGCTGTCGTGATATCCGATTGTCTATTAAGTGTCGGATATACTGCACATTAGTCCGCTCTGTTCTACTGTATGACTCTGAGACATGGTCATTGAAGATGGAAGACATGAGAATGCTTCAGATGTTTGACCACTGTTGTCTTCGTAGTATAGACGGTGTATCCTGGTGTCACCACGTGAGTAACGCAGAAGTCAGGCGTAGAGTTTCATGGATGGAGAAGAGGTAAGTCAGTTGATGTGGTTGTGAACCTTGAAGGACTGAGATGGTTGTCTGGGATATGTGTAACGTATGCCAAGTCTACCTGGTCACACAATGTTGGCCGATGTGTAGGTTCAGGCTGGAAAAAGTTTTGAGCCATTTGGGGCAACGTAGACTAGATGGTTGTGGTCGGCGGGACAAGAGGAACCAGTGGTTGGAGATTGACTGTAGACGACATGGCTGAGAATTGATGTCAGTGGCACAGATCTATCCCCACACACATTATCGTCATCTTAACAACGCAATACTGAATATCATCATTTTCTCATGCTTCCTTTCTCTCTCTCTTTAGTGTTATATATTTCTTTTGAGTGAGTTTTCTTGCGCTCTTCATCTTCCACTTCACTGTCTTGTTTACTTGATTTTCTGATATGAGGCATGTGAACTTGGACTTTTACACAGTAATGTCTGGTCTTATGTTGATGGATGATGATAGTTAACTAAGTTATTCAACCTAGTTGGATCATTATGTGTACAATTGTGTTCTAAGTAGACCTGATTGAGAATTCTATGTAGTGTCTCTGAGGTGCCTTCCTCCTTGTATGTTAATTCTTTAGAGGTGTTGAATTTTCTCCTTTTCACACTATTTTCCTAATGGTATCTAGTTTCTTATCTTTGATTTTCTGTTTTACTACTAAGTTTTTTGGCCCTATTACTTAGACATTTAACGAACAGGGATAAAATGAGACGATATAAAGTTATCTAAGTAATGATTCAAGTTTAAAGGTTTTTTGTAGATGACTCTCATGTTGTTTCCGTCTTATTCTGTGATCGAACATCACTAATTCCCCCTTCATCATTTTCTAAGTGTATGCTCCGATTATAACACTGTTAACATGTTGTCTACATGTTGAAAGTATACTTTTCGAACCGAACTAAATTGTCACATAACCATCTCTTCCCAACTATCCATAATTACATCATTCACAATAGAAGGTTATTGGTGATCCCATGGCAACTCCTTATATGTTATTTGTAGACGTTTGACATAGCTATTATTATATTATATATTATTTATCCCTTGGGTTCCTAATGGAATAAGTAGGCTGCCTCTCCACTTTCTTGAGATCGAGATAAAGTCGATCTGATTTTTAGTGTGTCCTGGTGTCTGGTGAAATTATGTCGCTCGCTTTGTGGATAACCTTGTGCTTGAACACACTGCCTCCAATCACCAAATCGTTGAATGCACAGAATTCTGCAAATAATTCTCCATTCTCGTTCATTTCACCGAGCGCTTCTCGATCCATGGTTAGTTCTCTTCCTGTGTTGTCCTTTCCCAGTTTGGCATCCATGTCACCCATTAGAATTTTGATATCGCCAACTGACGTCTTGTCCAGTGCTGGTTGCAGTTGTCTGTAGAATTCTCCCTTCTTCTCTTCATCTGCATTATTTGTAGATGCATAACCTAGCATTGTATGATCGTGACGTTCCTTCCTCTTGAGTTGAACTTTGCTGTTATGATGCTGGAGGAGATTGGTTCCCACTGCATGAGAGTGAGTCTTTGATGCTGTTGGGGACATCATGATAGCCAGTCGAAAACTCAGTGTGCTCATGGTTGTGGTCTAGATGACAATGTCGGAGTAGATTATTGATTCTCCAGTTGACAGTTTGGAGAGTCCACTTCCATTCCATCTGCTTTCGAAAATTCCAAGCAGTTCCATGCTATACCTCCTCATCTCTTTTGCGATCTCTGCAGGCTTGCGAGGTTCAAACATCGTGCGGACATTTCATGTCCCCATGTTTACTTTTGCTTTCATCGAGAGAAGACACATCGACCAATCGGCTTCCCGAAGGCTTTCACCAACTGGCGTCATTTCGCCTCTCCGATTCCAGTGAGGAATAATTTTGTTTTTATTTTTTATATATCGTTTGTGCTTTGAAGTTTCCCTAGTGATTGGATTGGTTTTGCGGGGTAGGGTTGCTAGCCGTATGCCCAACCTTCCCTGTTTATCCGGGCTTAGGACCGTCTGGTAACTAGTGAACTGGTTAACCAGGCGAGGTTTTGGCATAGCTATACTTTCAACATAATCTCATCGACTGGTACGTTAGTTTTTAGTGCTCACTCATGGTCATTATTGAGCTCATTTCCAACTGCTTGGAAGCAGTTATAAATGTATGTTAGTATACAAAGCAAACTATATAAAAACTGACCTTTTTTTCGCTATCATCTAATTTATGCTTCAAGTCATTAGAGTTAGTAAATTTTCGTTTAGAACAGTTTCTATGTGGATCTAGTTCCCTAGTACTCGTAAGTCGGAGTGTTTCTGACACCATTTTTTCTACAGTATGCCTAGTAGTTATCAGACCATAACCAGTGATGATGGAGATGGGATATGAGAAGTTGAACAAATTCCTCGAACAACAGATGAGGATTATGGAAATCATCTTCAAAGTGAATTTCGCTGGTCAAGATGATTCCTAGAAGTTACATTTCCTTCTTTGAAATCCTGTTTCACTTGAGCTGTAACATGATTTCGCTGCAAAACTCGTGTAATCACACTTTTAACTCCATAGTCCAGATACTGAATGACATATCTGCAGAATATCAACGACTGGGCCACCTACAGCGTGATACGAGTTTAGCCGAATCCAGACACCAGGGTGATTCTGAAGTACATGCAGTTCATCAGACATCACCCTCTGACCACACCCCTCCGGGCCTTATCTTGCCGGTTCATCAGCCCAGTAATTCATACGATATCAATCGACTGTCTAAGAAGACACCTCCATCGCCTTACTGGCACTGTAATGCTTGGCACCACCAAAGCAACATCAATTCCGGGACTGTAATGCTGTGGGTCATAAGGACGGTTTTTGTCGTCACTATTATATTCCCGGAGAAATAAACTCTCCCATTATCCAGCTTTCGTCTTTCGACCCTAATACACACTTCTACACGTTCATCGTATCTTCTCCACTAATTGGACGGGTCGGGAATTAACTAGAAATTTGTTGAAGGTTTTTCAAAGCTACTTCACTTACTAGGGAACTTGCATCAACCCACTGAATGGGGTTGTAATTGGTGATAAAATCTCAGCTGGGATACAGAAATTCAACTGGCTATCCTTCAATAAATGACTATACTGGAATGTTGAGGTCAGGTGAAGGGTACTAAGCAAGATGAGAAAGTCGGCCTGATAAAGTTGTGAACCTACATCAACTGAGACGGCTTGCACATGTAGTGCGCATGTTGAACCATCATTTCCCACGTTGATATATAATGTTAGCAAAGGTTGGATTAGATTAGAAGAGAATGCCGGATCACGAGTTCAAGATGTAACATCAGTCAACACTCTGTCTTAGGAGTATGTGTAGATGTAGAGTATCTGGTGAGGATACCCAAGACGATGGGAATCAGTGGTTGTGAAGACTCTGGATGGTAACGTGACTGAAATAATCGGTAATCGGTAAAGTAAGCTAACCAGGCATGAGCATATCTCTAATCTTTTCAGTTAAGTACAAACAAATAACATCGATCTAAGATCATAGCAATTCTGAACCTCTTAGCTTGGTGGTTACATTGGGGCTAGTAGACAACAGATATTGTCTTGAGGAATGGATCCACTAAACGCAAAGTTTTCAACGCTACACAGTACGTTTACACGACTGATAGCTGCTGCCTTCACGTAGTGGTTAGGTTTGCATATCATAATGACCCAAAGAGCTATGCTAACTGGAATATTAGTTCCCTAGAGACTCAATAGTAGAGTTTATATGCTTCTTAGTGATGTCGTTGTCATCACTATGACTGAAATTCTTGTGCCTTTTTGTGTTATTCATCACCAGAGTGTTATAGTAGTTTCTTGTACAACAAATAGTTGGTGCAATAAGTGCTTGGGTTCGAACCCCACTAGGAAGCGATAAAGAGAAAGAAAGGGAAGTTTACGTGGCTGACAGGATGAAAAGCCACTCAACTTTGTCATGTTGCATCATCATGACCATCTGTCGACACAGAGGACCAGACATTACTGCGCAACAGTCTAAGTTGTCATAACTAATTTCAATACATCAAGTGAAAAGGCAGTAAAGTGGAAGTACAGGGATGCTGTTCTATGGATTCAGATCGTTGTCGAAGGCTACAGAACTAGGAGAAATTGAAGGAAGGTGGATAGCAGTCTGGAGAAACTTGAGTGGTGACAGAGTTGTAAAAACGGTTGACAATTCCCGGTCGGCCACACCGTGGAAGGGTATTTCTTCTTAAGATACCTGAAAGAGATCTGTAGGACATCTGTTTGAAGCCTGTCACACTCAGCCTTTTGTGTATGGTTGTTTTCTGGTCGGATGGTCGAAAAGAAATGACAAATGAACAGACACCGCCGGCCCGGCGGACGGTGAGGTATGGTGGAGTGTGTTATTTTTGGGGCCGACCTTTTCTAACAGCCTTCCCTCCGCTTCCACTGAGAAGACAGCATCAGCGTGGGACTGCTGGTCATCCTTACTGCTGTCACACCCCATCCAGCTAGCAGCACAACGACTTCGCCTTCAGACCCCCATCATAGTGTAGTAATTTACACCACAACGCTAACTGCTTTTCGTCTAATCACTATTCAACAGACCTTTCTGGTATGGTAAGACTTCGAGCTCGTTGGGTCATTGTGATATGCAAGCCCGACCACCACATCAAGGTAGCAGCTATCGGTTGAGTGTCAAGTTGCATAATTAACTTTGATTACCAGATATCGAAAAACGGTGTCAGCAACCACGTGCATGTATCATACTTTAGGCAATGAATCATGCAAACACATGGGGTGAAACCATTGTACATAATTTCTATGTAATTAGGTGATCACTGGATCATTGTTCATTGCATCAACATCCAGTCAACTCATGTATAATAACAATGATGTAACGCCCATCCATACCAGAGTTATGGAAAACCTTATTATCAGTGAAAACAAAAAAATATGAGGTAGGTGACAGGACTATTGAACCCAGATATTATATGGTTATATTGATAAGATGGTTTCAAGGGATAATTATTTATCAAAACTACGACTGGAACAGGTTGGCTTCAGGAAGAATAAATCATGCACGGATCGAACTACAACGCTACGCTATGCATCATCATAGAACACAGCATAGAATGTCAGAATGGCGACTCTTTACGTCAACTTCATCGACATTGAAAAGGCCTTTGATAGCATTGAACGAGAAGTAATTTGGCAACTGATTCAAGACTACGGTTTTAGTTCCACAAACTTTTATCAACCTCATTCAACAGCAGCTATATGACGACGCTACATGCCAAGTGATTCACAATAGAAAGCTGGGTGATACTTTCGAAGTGAAGTGAAGACAAGAAGAAGTAAGACAAGGTTGCCTACTGTCACCACCGATGATCTTCGTGATTGTGGTCGACTGGAATGGACTATGCAACAAACTAACTTTGAAGAGTAGCGAGAAGATGGGCAAACGCTGTTTGACCGCTGAAAAGATCGTTGAAGATTTATATTTCGCCGACGATGATTTATGTCTAAGGTCTTATGTCGCACAAACTCTAAGATTTACAGGCGAAAACTAACAAGTCGGGAGAAGAAGTGAAGCAGGACAGGGAAGATGGTACTTCCTTCGTGTAAGGGTAGGGAAGACAGAGATGATGAAGATACGTAACCAACAACAACAAGCATCAATCACCATGAACGGGAGAAATCTGAAGGAAGTTGTCTCTTTCACCTACCCAGCTACCTTGGAGGCAGCATCGTTTCAACTACAGGTGGCGGCGGTACAGATGAGGATGTCAAAGCAGGAATTGGAAGACAGCAAGACAGGCCTTCCTTCATTAACCTGAAATAGTCGGTGTGGAGATCTACTGCATTGCACTGCACTGCACTCAGCATAGAGCGTGAACAAAATGCAGACTTTGATCACTAGTTCAGTCAAGTCAGTGCTTCTATGTGATGGTTGAGTAACTTGAGGTGTTACAGAAAGCGTTTCCAACAAACTGCAGACATTCATCAACAGCTGCCTACTCTCGATACGAAGATCAGATCAGATGACTAGAAAGAATAAGCAAGGAGGAATTGTGGCTGTCAATGAACCAACCAGGAAGCTATCGCCCAACAAGTATGCAGAAGGAGTAGTAGATGAATTGGATTGGACATAGACTGAGAAGACTGTTTGGGGATATAACGTGGCAGATCAGGCCATCGAATGGACATCCGAGTGTGACATAGAGGAGGAGATGGTATGAGGAAGAAATGGAAGCTGATGGGCCATGGTGGAGCGGGAGAAGACAGTGAAGTGGAGAGAAGACAGTGAAATGGTGACATCCGTATGTTCCACTATACACCCAAAAGACAAATAATAATAATGCAGTCTTTGAGTCTTACACTATTGATACTGGGTGGTGATTAAAAGTGAAATGAAAACTGCGACCACGTCCGGATTCGAACTAGCGATGATAAGGTTTCTGTTCCGATGCCCTCCTAACTGAGGCCCGACTGGTGACCAAATCTATTTCATTGCACTTCCATCACTAAGTCATTTACACTAC
The DNA here is from genome assembly GCA_944470555.2 of Heterobilharzia americana. Classification (NCBI taxonomy): domain Eukaryota; kingdom Metazoa; phylum Platyhelminthes; class Trematoda; order Strigeidida; family Schistosomatidae; genus Heterobilharzia; species Heterobilharzia americana. The sequence goes on from OX104128.1 coordinate 77,238,037, forward strand.
TCTTATGTGAATTCATGATACGTTACCGCCGCTTGATCGTATTCACAGTGGCTGGATGAGAAGTCTTGACTGGGTAGCTGCTGTGATAGTCACGCTTCGTGAATGAACATAGCAATCAGGTGATATTGTGCTCGTGATTGAGTTGAAATAAAAATCTGGTCAGCAGTTGGACCTGTTAACCAAGTCGGTATAGCATAGGGCCAGAATATTCTACTTCAGCATAATCTTACACACTAGTCAATGATGGTTTGACTCTGAAGTTAAAGAATAGAGAAACGGATTATCAACAATTTACATAAAATGTAATCAGTTCACATATATACATGGATGCCTGAACTATGATCAGTTATCTCTTGAAACCGTAACCTCAAGCACTGAGATTGTAAACCAACTATCCTTTAGGGGGAGAATTCGTTTAAGGAGCACAAGTTAAGAGTATTACGGATAGATGGTTTGTCCTATATTATTATTATTGTTATTTATCCCTTGGGTTCCTAGTGGAACATAGGGCTTCAGTAGCACTTTTCCATTCCACTCTCTTCTCTCCAAACGTTTGGACCTGGCTCCACGACTGCCCAGAAGCTTTCATTTCTTCCTCATACGATCTCCTCAATGTCACCCTCACCAGGGAGGCCCAACTCGTCGTTTACCCTTTGAAGTCCACTCGACAACCTGGCGTCACGCATGATGTCCTCGAATGGTCTTCTTCAGTACATGTCCAATCCATCTCCACTTTCTTCTTCTGCACATTTGTTGAGCTATAGGTTCTTGTTTGGTTCGTTGCCAGGCAGCCAGAGTTCCTTGTTGCTTATTCTTTCTGGCAATCTGATCTTCAGTGACGAGTCAGCGTAGGTGGCAGTTGTTGATAAATATCAGTAGTTTGTTGGAAGTGCCTTTCGTAGCGTGCCAAGTCTCTGAGCCATACAGAAGCACTGACGTGACGGTGTTGAGCATCCAGATGTTTTCCGCGCTTTGTGCTGAGTGTAGGAGATCTCCACGCTGATCATTTCAGATTAATGAACGCCTATATTGTTGTGTTTCCGATCCTGGCTGACTTTGACATCCTCGTCTGTGCCTGTGCCGCCTTTAGTTGAAACGATGCTGCCTAGATAGGTGAAAGAGATTACTTCCTTTAAGTTTCTCCTTTCAATGGTGATTGGTGCTCGTTGTTGGTGATGTTATTGGTTGGGTATCTCCATCAACTCTGTTTTCTCTACATTCACTTGAAGTCCCATTTTCGCTGCCTTGCAGATTCTGCCAACTTGTTAATTTTCGCCTGTCCATCCTCGAGTTTGTGTAACATCACACATAAATCATCGTCGGTGAAATCCAAATCTTCTGGGATCTTTCCATCGGTCCAGCCAGCATATGGCCATCTTCTCGCTCCTCACAGTTGTCTGCTGCATGATCCAGTCCGCCACAATCAGGAAGATCATCGGTGATAGATAGATAGTAGGCAGCCTTGTCTTACTCCTGTCTTCACTTCGAAGGAATCACTGAGCTTCCCATTGTGAATTAGTTAGCATGTGGCGTCTTCATATAGTTGTTGAATGAGATTGATAAAGATTTGTGGCACTCTTATATGGTCCATTCAATCTCTCTCTCTCATTTCCTCTCAGTTGTGTTTCAATGTCTTATACAAAGTTAAACCAAGCAATCTGTAAATTCATCATTACAAAGGTATCATGTTTTGAAAAGTTTTTTTTAATGATATTTTTTACTCAAACTTTGGTCTTAAAGAGTAGTACATTTCAAAATGTATTTTGTTCGAAGATACTTACAATTCATTTAAATATGTTTTGTGAAGTGTTCAATTGAGCTAACTGGGTTGTTGTTTCGGCGGCGGTGACGACGGGGGTGATGATGATGATGATGATTGTGTTTATAACCATCTTGGATAATGGTGTACTTTGTATTGTTCAATTGGTTTGTATTGTTTTCTTTTTTTTTCTCCTCACTTTATTCATTTGCTGTGTTCATTTCAAAGTGTAAAACAACTGTGGAAACTTACTTCTATATAACAAATTATTATCATCATTGTGAAGTGAATCAATGTTGACTAGTTGGTAACTTGCCTGAAGATGTGATTTCTTCAAGCTCTAATGAGAAGTCGTAACATGTTTAGGAAATTAAATAATGATGTGCTTTCTATCTAACGTGAAAGCTGAGTTCGACCTCTGGTGTGTGTGTGTGTGAGAGAGAGAGAGGTGGGTTAATGTATGTGGACTCCTCCTCCCCTCATTTCAAGGTTGTCAGATGTTCGACAGTCGTTTCATCTAGGGTTAGTACTCTACAGCTGTGTGCACGAATGATTATCCATTAATGCTGTCAAGTTGCCTAAATGTTCCAACCTCACAAACATGTGTAGATTAGATGGGGGATTAAAATGTACTAGGTGATGATTTCGAAGATATACAGCCGAAAACTTGCAAGTTGACAGAAGAGGCAACGAAGACGGGAATTCAAGTGAACGTGAAGAAGGCAGGGATGATGATGATACCAAACCAACGCCACCACCACCACCAACAACAAGCTCCAATCACCATGAACAAGAGAAACTTGAAGTAGCCTCTTTCACCTACCTTCCTAGTCAGCACTGTTTCAACTACAGGTGGCAGAGGCACAGATGAGGACGTCAAAACCAGGATCGGAAAAGCAAGACCGGCGTTCATTAATCTGAAACTAGTGTGGAGATCTTCTGCACTGCACTCAGCACAAAGCGTGAACAACATCCAGGTTTCCAAAACTAATTCAGTCACTTAGTGCTCTTACATGGTTGAAAGACTTGGCACGCTATGAAAGGCACTTCCAACAAACTACTGATATTTATCAACAACTGCCACCTACGCTGGCTCGTTACTGAAGATCAGATTGCCAGAAAGAATAAGCAACAAGGAACTCTGGCTGCCTGGCAACGAACCAAACAAGAACCTATAACTCAACAAATGTGCAGAAGAAGAGAGTGGAGATGGATTGGACATGTACTGAAGAAGACCATTCGAAGACATCATGCGTGACGCCAGGTTGTCGAATGGACTTCAAAGGGTAAACGACGAGTTGGGCCTCCCTGGTGAGGGTGACATTGAGGAGATCGTATGAGGAAGAAATGAAAGCTTCTGGGCAGTCGTGGAGCCAGGTCCAAATGTTTGGAGAGAAGAGAGTGGAATGGAGAAGTGCTACTGAAGCCCTATGTTCCACTAGGAACTCAAGGTGAAATATTCATAAATAGTAATAATCTATCGTATTGTGAAATAGTTGGAAGAATTTGGTCACTTACAGGTACTAATTCATTATATAGAAATGAATCACTGAATCTTGACAACTGATAGTATGGTGAATTCAATAAACTTGTTTAATATTATATGGAGACACCGTTTACTGGACTCTATTGAGTTGCATACAACTTGTGTAAATGGGTATAGATTTGCTAGAACAAAAGTTCGTTGTCTAGACCTTCTATCCGACTGCGAGATGTGTTATTCCATAGTAAACAACCTGCTAAGTTATATATATGCTAAATTCGACAAATTTTCAACTCTTCTGACTGTACTAGATGATGATTGAGGGTGAGATGAAAATCTGGACAGTGGCCGTATATGAACCAGTGACTACGCGGTTACCTACCTGGTGCTTTACCAACCTCTGACTGCTGATCAGAATTTTACTTCACTTCAATCACCATGGATTGTATCACCCGACTATCATGTGAATTCGTAACGTGTTACTACCACCGGATCGTATTCACACTGGCTGCCCACCAGTCAGGACCTTTCTTCCGACTTTATTTATCTATTCATATGAATATACAGGGTCGACAACAAATATTTCTAAGTATATATCAAGTAGTCTATGTGTCAGAAATCGTCGGATTTATCCAATGCGTAAGCCTTGATATTACCTGAATGTTAATTATGATAATTTGGTTGGTTTTGGCTAGCAGAATAACTCAGGACGCGCATTTTGTCCTGTTTGGAGCTCGTCAGCTGGATGTACCCGGACCCCAGTCAGTGATATTGTTCCCACTAGGAATCGAACCTCGTACCCATCGCTTCAAACGTCGAGGCGTTATCCACTATATCATGGAGGAACAATAGACACTTCTTGTACAAAACGGGTAGTAGTTATTACTATTTATGGACATACTTGTTATTCTCCGCTGTTTGTTGTGTTGGGTGAGCATATGGTCCTCTGCGCGGATACCTCACTACTGCCTGAATCTTAATTAGGATAATTTGGTTGGTTAGTGATAACACATTTTCGTCACGCTTCTTTCCATATCTAACTTTTTCTTAGTCCTGTCACCCTTCTCACTTTCTTTAATTGTATTGGTAGCAAGGTTTTCCATATCTCTAGTATAGATGGGTGTTACATCATTCCTTTTACACGTGTGTTCGGTGAGTGGGTGTTGATTCGATGAACAGAGACTCAGTAATTAATACCCCCCTCTCTCTCTCTCTCCTACTATCTTATTATATTGCACTTAAGTACTATGGTTTCATCACCAACCCCTTTTGTGTGAATTCCAGTAGCCAGGGTTTTCTTCTAGATTATTGATCGTATTGGGGTCTGTCATCATTCAATAGTTGGTTGAATTCTGTAGTTCCGTTAAATCTTACTGCCACCGACCAGCTAGTTTCACCTATGTACTTGACCTGACTCATAGTCATTACATGGCAATTTGATAGATTAGATTATTTTGTTGAATTGGACCTATCGGTTCCTTCAACTGGCGGACAAAGATTATCACTCAGTGAATTTGTAGAGGAGCCTACGTTGAAATTTCTAATGCACCTTCCTTGGAAAGGTAAGACAATGGAGGCTATGAACTCCTTTCTAATCATATTGTCGTTATGATTCATACTCGTGTTGTGCTTCACTTCTTTGTTTAGGTCCTTGAACTGACTGGTTAGTTTTCTGGCTCTATCACTTAGACATTTCAGTGAATCTGCCTTCATTGACTAACACTGAATGAGATGACCGGAAGTCTAGATACCCACCTGTTAGAATGTATCGGTTTGCTGTAGACGGTGGTATCTAAACCACTGACGTCTGTCCTTCATTTTATCATGTTATCCAACATAGGTGATTCCCCTCCGTTCATTTTCTACCTCCTTGTTAAGTGAAAAGTGGATTGCGTCTACTAGGAAATTGTCGTTATGTTCCAATTTCAACACAATGATGAATATCTCATCCATATATCACCACCATATCTTGAGTGCAGGGTGGAACCTTTGTAACGCCAAATCTCTTCCCAACTATCCATAACTATGTTCGCTACGATTGGAGATATTGATGACCCCATTGACATCTACTCCTTCAGTTTGTCTGTATATATTTTAGCCTAAAACTTACAGACTGTGGAGGTCAGGCGAGTTCTCAGTCACTATTTAGTTGATTTCTGACTGCCTCCAGTGCCTTATAGATTAGTATTTTAGTAGAAAGGTTTGTTTTACGTCGAAACTAACCATTTTTTTTCATCCTCTTCTATACATTTAGATCGATATGGATGCTAAGTGCTTTGCTAGTTCAATATGTTGAGGGTATATCTGAAGTCAACTATCGATCTAATAGGATAACCTGGTTTATGAACCTTAACACCACCGTGAATTCCACTAGGATTATTAGTTTTAGGCATTAAATTTGACCATCCAGAGAGATTATTTGTAGTAAAGTATTTCATTGGTTATCTTTGAATTGCTTGTTTAAGTTGTGGTACTGAGTGGTTAGTATTGTAGCTTTATTATTTCAGCATTTGACCGCGGCCGGATTCGAACCAGCGACCACGGGGTTACCGGTCTGGTGTTCTACCAACTGAGCTATGAGGTCCGACTGCTGACCAGAATTTTATTTCACTGCAATCACCAAGCGTTGTATCACCCGACTACCATGTGAAGGAGATTTAGCTATGTTGGATTGCGAGATGAAACGTAAGGCAGACGTCAGTGGTTTGGAGACTACGATCGACAGGGAAACCGACACATTTCAACAGGTAAGCATCTAGACTTCAAGTTATCTCATCCAATGTCAGTCAGTGAAGGCGTGTTCACTCAAATATCTAAATGATAGAGCTAGAAAACTGACTAATCAGTACAACAACCTAAACAAAGAACTGAAGCACACTAAAATCGGGAATAAGAATCTCCAATCGATTGAGCTGGAACATGCAACAAATTGTGAGGAGCGAGAAGATAGACATACACTGTTCAACCGATGAAAAGACCCTAGAAGATTTGGATTTCGTCCATGATGATTTATGTCTAACGTCTTACATCGTAAAAACTCGAAGATCTATAGGAGAAAACTAACAAGTTGACAAAAGAGGCGAGGCGAGGCGAGGCAGCGGAGACCGGACTTCCTTCAGGTGAACGTAGAGGATACAGAGGTGATGAAGATACCCAACCAACAACAACAAGTAGAAATCAGCATCAACGGGATAAATGTGAAGGAGATTGTCTCTTTTACCTACCCAACTACCTAGATGGCAGTATCGTTTCAACCGCTGGCGGTGGCACAGGCATGGATAAAGATGTCCAAGGCAGGATTGGAAAGACACCAAGACAGACCTTCATTAATCCGAAATAATCAGTGTGGAGATCTACTGTACTTCATTTCACTGGACTCAGTATAAAGAACAAGATCTGGATTTAGTTGGGGATGGCATTTCAATTTACAAACTTATTCAGAGATTAGCTTTGCCGGTCGGCTTAAGCATTTGGTAGACCTCATTCAGCAAAAGAATCTAATCTATCAAATTGCCATGTAATGACTATGAGTCAGGTCAAGTACATAGGTGAAACTAGCTAGTCGGTGGCAGTAAGATTTAACGGAACTACAGAATTCAACCAACTATTGAATGATGACAGACCCCAATACGATCAATAATCCAGAAAATCACAAGCAACGATACAATAGAGTGGGGGATAAAACCGATATACTTAATTCCATAATACTTAGGTGGACGGAGGGAGATAGATTGATTCTAGAATTGTTGTTCATCGAATCAACTCACCCAGTCAACTCATATATAATAAGAATGACGCAACACCTACCCATACCAGAGTTATGGAAAACCTTAGTTATAGTGATAAGACGATTCCAAGGGATAATAATTTATCCTCGAAACGTCATCCTTATGTAGATGATACGACATCATTGTGCATCACATATCAAATAGACGAATGTAAGTAATATGGAGATTTGCGTAGGTACGCATCATCAGTTGGAGAAACATTGGAAACCTGGTAACAATGGATAGTCACTGTTTCCACCTAATATGAGACACCTCAGCAGTAAGCACCGACAAACTCCCAGATAACTACTCAACAACAATATTGAATGTAAGTCAAGGCTATATTGTCAACTGATTTATTATTATCATTTGTCCCTTGGGTTCCTCCTAGTGGAACACAGTGCTTCAGTAGCACGTCTACATTCCACTCTGTTCCCTGCAGTCTTTTGAACTTGCCTCCACGACTGCCCACAAGCTCTAATTTCTCTCCCACACCATCTCCTCCATGTCACACTCACCTCGGACGCCCAACTCATCGCTTCCCGTCTGGACTCCACTCGAGTGCCTGGCCTGACACATAATGTCACCGAATGGTCTTCTCAGTGCATGCCCAATCCAATCCATCTCCACTTCCTTCTGCATATTTGTTGAGTGATTGGTTCTTGGTTAGTGCGTTTCCAGAGTTCCTTGTTGCTCATTCTTATTATTCTGGCCATCTGATCTGATCTTCAGAAACGAGCCAGTGTAGGTGGCAGTTGTTGATCAATATCTGTAGTTTGTTGGAAATGCTTTTCTTAATGCGTCAACTCTCTCAACCATATAGAAGCAAGTACTGACTTGACTGAATCGGTATTGGAAATCCGGATGTTGTTCACGCTTTATGCTGAGTGCAGTGCAGTGCAGAAGATCTCCACACTGGTTTCAGGCTGATGAACGCCTGTCTTGCTGTCTTCCCGATCCTGGCTGACTTTGACATCCTCGTCTGTGCCTGTGCTGCCTGTAGTTGAAACGATGCTGCCTACACAGGTGAAGCATCACTTATAATGGAGATAAATGGAAAAAGTAATGTTGAGGTGAGAAGGGAAAATATTCTGTTTCTCTATGAGAATACAGAGGTTATGAAGATATCCAACTCAACAAATCACCATCAACGGGAGAAATGTGAAGGAAATTATCACTTTCACCTACGTACTTGGCTAGGCGGCATCGTTTCAACTACAGTCGGCTTTACAGTCACAGATGAGGATGTCAAATCTAGGATTGGAAAGACAGCAAGACAGGCTTACCTTGATTAATCTGAAGTATTCAGTGGGGAGATCTACTGCAAGCAGCATAAAGAACAAGATCCGGATTTAGTTGGGGGTGGCATTTCGATTTACAAACTCATTCAGATATTAGCTTTGCCGGTTGGCCTAAACATCCGATAGACCCAATTCAGCAAAATAATCTAATCTGTCAAATTGTCATGTAATGACTGTCAGTCAGTTCAAGGATATAGGTGAAACTAACCGGTCGTTGTCAGTTAGTTTAGGGGAACATAGGAATTCATCTAAATATAGAATGACATACCCGAGCACGATCAATGATGTAGAGAAACATCCGCAACCGTAGAAAAGGGGTTTGGGTTGAAACCAACATATTGATGTGGTGGGAGCGGGGAGATTGATTACTGTAAGTTTGTTCATCGAATTAACGCAGATGTTGAAAAAGGAATTGTGTAACACTTCTGTGTACGAGAGAAGAGGAAGAAGAATCTTACTCAGTTGAGTGATGATCCTATGAGTATGTTTCTCATGGAAGCTATTAAACCACATCCGTATATGTTCTCTTTAAATGAACAGTATTTTTTTAATCGAACATTTAAAAAAATTATTTTCATTTTTTTAGGCAATGAGTATTGACGAAATTTTACAACAAATTCGTGATATGTATGGGGATCATAGCTTAGCTGTTGTTGAAGATGAAGATACAGATGGAGATCCTGATTTACCATCAAATACATATTCTCACCGGGTAAGTTAATTGATTTATATTGAATTCTAATGAATATTGTTGTCACTGTTGATCACTCAGGTCATCGTTGTTGCCATGCTAGTTACGAGAAGTTAGATTGAACTGTAGGATGGTTCAAGGTGGCTAAACCAAGACATGACAATAATCGATTGATTGTATCTTTCTGTCATACTGGACATACTCGACAGGGAGGTCAACCTCTGAACGGATATTAGTTTGTCTTTCAGACTGATGATTTGTGTCGCTGATGAGTGTTGGTAAGTGCGAAACGTCGGTGGAGAATAACTTCTTGCTTTAAATCATTTAGCATCAAGTGAAGTTTATGTTTTGGAGATTTTGTTTTAATTAGACATTTAAATCCCTCCGATCAGTAGTAGTTATGAGGTAGGCATCGTATAGCCACTTGACATAATGTAGAGCAAGTTCATTCGTGTAGGATAGACATGCAGTTGTAACAGATGAAATCATCCATGAATGACTCTGATTAGCGTCCAAGATCTTGAGAACAAATCGCATCGAAGCATAAAAACTAACCGAGAAACCATGCCGCAAACTGGGTGGACATGGATATGATCTCGGTTTATCTGACTCGACTCATAGAATCAATTTTTCTCTCAAAGTTACTGATTCAATTTACTTACATTGTTCAATTGGTGTTCACCAAATAAGAGCACTCTGGATTGTAGTGCTTTATTGAGACAGCACATGATTTACCTTAGTTCGCTGACTCATTGGTCTATGCAGTTGGCTATCAACCAATGGAATATGGCTTTGACGCAGATGAAGACATCAAAGCCAGGATCAGAGAGACAGCCTGAAACCAATGTGGAGATCTACTGCCCTCAGCATGAAGCGTGAACAAGATCCAGATTTTGAACACTAATTCAGTCAAGCTAGTGCTTTTATGTGGTTCAGAAGCTTAGGACGTTACGAAAAGCATTTCCAGCAAACTACAGATATTTATCAACAGCTGCCTACGCTCGTTACTGAAGATCAGATGGCCAGAATGAATAAGTAACGAGGAACTCTGGTCTGGCAACGAACCAACTGAGCGTGAAGCTATCGCCCAACAAATATGCAGAGGAAGAAAATGGAGATGGATTGGGCATAAACTGAGAAGGCTGATTTGGGACATAAGGTGTCAGGCCAAGCCGTCGAGTGGAATCCAAATAGGAAGCGATGAGTTGGGCGTCCTAGCTGAGGGTGACATGGAGGAGATCGTATGAGGAAGAAATGAGAGCTTGTGGGCTGTTGTGGAGCCAGGTTCAAAAGATTGCAGATAGTGTAGTGGAATGGAGACGTGCTACTGTAGCTCTATGTCCCACTTGGAACCCAAAGGACAAGTAGTGATAATAAATGTAACTGGTGAAGGATAAGAAGGACATGGGGGGATTTCAGTGACAAGGCTGTTTATTGATCACTCACTGGTCAAGGGAGAGGTTAGGGTGTACAAACATCCTCTTCTTCTAGATTGTTAGCTCGAATTCTCATACCTTATGGTATATCTTGTAAACAACGTGTTCGAATATACGTCTTTCGAAAGGTTATATGATATACGGTGGTCTAATTCTACTGATTAATCACACCATCAACGAGATGAAACAAAAGAGAACTTTGGATGGATTTCATGTATCCCTTTTCCAACTACGAAATTAGATATCCAGCAACACTTCTGTGAAGTTGCTTATTAGAGTATGCGGGGAGCAATTTACCATTGAACTTATAGGTCGGCATTTACTCCTTATTTGTGATATACTTTGACAGGAGAAGTTGTGACCGATGTGATGTGAGGATAGTTACTTAACGGCAGGATTCGATGGAGGTCATAGTATAAATCAAAAACTAATTGAAATCGGTTCGATCCCTGACGGGGTGGCGTCTTGAGGGGACACTGCTCAGCAGTCCTAAAACGTCGGATCTTCGGTCCACCCATGTTTTCAATCTTTCTCCAACTAATATCATAGTCCATGATGAATATCAGCCTGAAATCAATCAAGTTGAGTTTATGATTTTAACTTTGATTGTGTGAGATGGCCGAGATTTGGCAGAATAACGTTGATATTGGGTAATGATTGAAGGTGAAGTGAAAATTTACACCGCATCCTACCCGATGCTCTACCCAACTAAGCTATGAGGTTCGACTACTGCTGGCCACATTTGCACTTCAATTCACCAATCACAAGCGCCTGTGCCGCCTGTAGTTGAAACAGTGCTACCTAGATAAGTAAGTGGAAGAGGCTACTTCCTTTAAGTTTCTCCCGTTGATGGTGATTGGTGCTTGTTGTTGTTGATTGGGTATCATCATCACATGTGTCTTCTCTGCATTCACTTTAAGTCCCGTCTTCGCTGCCCTGCCTCTCCTGCCAACTTGTTAGTTTTTGCCTGTAGATTTTGAAGTTTGTGCGACATTAGACACAAGTCATAATCGGTGAAATCCAAATCTTCTTGGCTCTTTTCATCGTCCAAACAGCGTATGCCCGTCTTCTTGTTGCTCAGAGTTTGCTGGATGATCCAGTTCACTACAATGAAGAATATAGAGGGTGATTATTTAAGATACTATATCTATTTTAGTAGACTAGTATTACTGATACAGGTTGACGATTAAAGGTGGAATGAAATTTTGATCGCAGCTGGGTTCGAACCAGCGTCTATCGGTTTTTCAGGTTGGGTTATCTCATCAGCTGACAAATGAACAGTAAGGTATAAAAGAGTATTGTTCAACTTATATTGTCTTGTCTTGTCTTAATATTATATATATATATATCTTTCAATTGATTAGCTACGAACATTGTCAGATTCATCTATATGTTCACAACTTACTGGTGGCACATGTCATTCGAAATCAATATCATTAGAAGATGTTTGGCAGTCTGATCAACCAATGCATATTGATCAATCATCAAATGATGAATTAAAACCAGTTGGATCTGATGGTGAAATGCTTATGATACATTCGGCGCCTCATGCTTTATCAGATTCAAATCAATTCAATTCTATCAATGAAGATGATCATAAACGAAATAAAGAGATGAATACAATTCGACGTTGTCTTACACCTGAATTAATTTATCCTATAACACAATTATCATCAACAGTGTCTTCAACAGCATCGTCAGCATCATCATCATCATCATCATCAAGATTATTGAATATACCTGATGAAATTTTATCAGATAGTATTCATACTACTAATAATAATAACAGTAGTAGAAGTGGGAAAGAGAAAAAGAAACGTATACGTAAACGACGTCATCATCAACATCATCATAGTGATGAGATTTCTTCTAATACAAGATTAGCTGATACTTGTCAACATAATATTATGAAACCTATAATGAATACTACTATAGATATTACTTCATCCACTCCAGTATACTGTAGTCCAAGACATGACCATCCAGGTCGAGTATATATTGATACAGATATCTCTATGAATGTTAATGCTTTATTCAATTGTATATTTACTGATTCAGAATTTTTTTCACGTTTAAATCAATTACGTGGTACATTTAATATGATTCAATCATCATGGCCAACTATGAATTGGTCTAATTCAATTGATGAATCGAATTCAATTGATTCAACATTAGATATTGTTAATAAAGTGGAACGAACTATTAGTTACACTTTAACATTGAAACAGAAACTTGGTCCAAGAACATGCACAGCAGTTGAACAACAGGTATGTATGTATTTTTCTTTTAGTTCACTTATTGACTTGTAGTTTAAGAAGAGAGACGGGTTTGTTACTGATGAAGGTGCGTATATTACGCTACAGTTGGTCGTGTCCCGTTATACAGTTGTGTTAGATTGTCGACGAGGGCGGAGTGGGGTGCGTCAGGGGGCGGGGGAAAGGATTGTTACTACAGTAAGATATTTCTGGGGAAGCGTCAGATTGATGACCATTCCGACTATCTGTGTAAGATAGCTGAGATTTGGCGGATAACTAATACTGATAATTGAAGGTGGAATGAAAGTTTCGACTGTAACCGGTTTCGAACCAGCGAATATCGAGTTTCCACTTGGATCCTCTACCAAGTGAACTAGGAGGTCCGATTATTACTGGCGAAATTTGTATTACACTTTATTGATCTCAAGTGGAGTTTTGCCAGATTAGCATTTGAATTAGTGATGCCTGACTACCGTTCGATTATATTCACACTGATAGCCCGCAGTCAGAACTTCTCATCCGAATCGTAATTTAACTGAATTCAAGATATGGGGAAGCATTATATAGATGATCATTTCGACTATCTATGTAAGATAGCTGAGGTTTAGCGGGTAACTAATACTAATAATTGAAGGTGAAATGAAAGTTTCGACTGTAACCGGTTTCGAACCAGCGAATATCGAGTTTCCACTTGGATCCTCTACCAAGTGAACTAGGAGGTCGGATTATTACTGGCGAAATTTGTATTACACTTTATTGATCTCAAGTGGAGTTTTGCCAGATTAGCATTTGAATTAGTGATGCCTGACTACCGTTCGATTATATTCACACTGATAGCCCGCAGTCAGAACTTCTCATCCGAATCGTAATTTAACTGAATTCAAAGGGTGGGGAAGCATTATATACATGATCATTTCAACTATCTATGTAAGATAACTGAGGTTTAGCGGGTAACTAATACTAATAATTGAAGGTGGAATGAAAGTTTCGACTGTAACCGGTTTCGAACCAGCGAATATCGAGTTTCCACTTGGATCCTCTACCAAGTGAACTAGGAGGTCGGATTATTACTGGCGAAATTTGTATTACACTTTATTGATCTCAAGTGGAGTTTTGCCGGATTAGCATTTGAATTAGTGATGCCTGACTACCGTTCGATTATATTCACACTGATAGCCCGCAGTCAGAACTTCTCATCCGAATCGTAATTTAACTGAATTCAAGAGGTGGGGGAGCATTATATAGATGATCATTTCAACTATCTATGTAAGATAGCTGAGGTTTAGCGGGTAACTAATACTGATAATTGAAGGTGGAATGAAAGTTTCGACTGTAACCGGTTTCGAACCAGCGAATATCGAGTTTCCACTTGGATCCTCTACCAAGTGAACTAAGAGGTCCGATTATTACTGGCGAAATTTGTATTACACTTTATTGATCTCAAGTGGAGTTTTGCCGGATTAGCATTTGAATTAGTGATGCCTGACTACCGTTCGATTATATTCACACTGATAGCCCGCAGTCAGAACTTCTCATCCGAATCGTAATTTAACTGAATTCAAGAGGTGGGGAAGCATTATATAGATGATCATTTCAACTATCTATGTAAGATAGCTGAGGTTTAGCGGGTAACTAATACTGATAATTGAAGGTGGAATGAAAGTTTCGACTGTAACCGGTTCGAACCAGCGAATATCGAGTTTCCACTTGGATCCTCTACCAAGTGAACTAGGAGGTCGGATTATTACTGGCGAAATTTGTATTACACTTTATTGATCTCAAGTGGAGTTTTGCCAGATTAGCATTTGAATTGGTGATGCTTGACTACCGTTCGATTATATTCACACTGATAGCCCGCAGTCAGAACTTCTCATCCGAATCGTAATTAACTGAATTCAACGGGTGGGGAAGCATTATATAGATGATCATTTCAACTATCTATGTAAGATAGCTGAGGTTTAGCGGGTAACTAATACTGATAATTGAAGGTGGAATGAAAGTTTCGACTGTAACCGGTTTCGAACCAGCGAATATCGAGTTTCCACTTGGATCCTCTACTAAGTGAACTAGAAGGTCCGATTATTACTGGCGAAATTTGTATTACACTTTATTGATCTCAAGTGGAGTTTTGCCAGATTAGCATTTGAATTAGTGATGCCTGACTACCGTTCGATTATATTCACACTGATAGCCCGCAGTCAGAACTTCTCATCCGAATCGTAATTTAACTGAATTCAAGGGGTGGGGAAGCATTATATAGATGATCATTTCAACTATCTATGTAAGATAACTGAGGTTTAGCGGGTAACTAATACTAATAATTGAAGGTGAAATGAAAACTTCAACTGTGACCGGGTTCGAATCAGCGAATATCGAGTTTCCACTTGGATCCTCTACCAAGTGAACTAGGAGGTCCGATTATTACTGGCGAAATTTGTATTACACTTTATTGATCTCAAGTGGAGTTTTGCCGGATTAGCATTTGAATTAGTGATGCCTGACTACCGTTCGATTATATTCACACTGATAGCCCGCAGTCAGAACTTCTCATCCGAATCGTAATTTAACTGAATTCAAAGGGTGGGGAAGCATTATATACATGATCATTTCAACTATCTATGTAAGATAGCTGAGGTTTAGGGGTAACTAATACTAATAATTGAAGGTGAATGAAAGTTTCGACTGTGACCGGTTTCGAATCAGCGAATATCGAGTTTCCACTTGGATCCTCTACCAAGTGAACTAGGAGGTCCGATTATTACTGGCGAAATTTGTATTACACTTTATTGATCTCAAGTGGAGTTTTGCCAGATTAGCATTTGAATTAGTGATGCCTGACTACCGTTCGATTATATTCACACTGATAGCCCGCAGTCAGAACTTCTCATCCGAATCGTAATTTAACTGAATTCAAAGGGTGGGGAAGCATTATATACATGATCACTTCGACTATCTATGTAAGATAGCTGAGGTTTAGCGGGTAACTAATACTGATAATTGAAGGTGGAATGAAAGTTTCGACTGTAACCGGTTTCGAACCAGCGAATATCGAGTTTCCACTTGGATCCTCTACTAAGTGAACTAGAAGGTCCGATTATTACTGGCGAAATTTGTATTACACTTTATTGATCTCAAGTGGAGTTTTGCCGGATTAGCATTTGAATTAGTGATGCCTGACTACCGTTCGATTATATTCACACTGATAGCCCGCAGTCAGAACTTCTCATCCGAATCGTAATTTAACTGAATTCAAGATATGGGGAAGCATTATATAGATGATCATTTCAACTATCTATGTAAGATAACTGAGGTTTAGCGGGTAACTAATACTGATAATTGAAGGTGGAATGAAAGTTTCGACTGTAACCGGTTTCGAACCAGCGAATATCGAGTTTCCACTTGGATCCTCTACCAAGTGAACTAGGAGGTCCGATTATTACTGGCGAAATTTGTATTACACTTTATTGATCTCAAGTGGAGTTTTGCCAGATTAGCATTTGAATTGGTGATGCTTGACTACCGTTCGATTATATTCACACTGATAGCCCGCAGTCAGAACTTCTCATCCGAATCGTAATTTAACTGAATTCAAGAGGTGGGGAAGCATTATATAGATGATCATTTCAACTATCTATGTAAGATAGCTGAGGTTTAGCGGGTAACTAATACTGATAATTGAAGGTGGAATGAAAGTTTCGACTGTAACCGGTTTCGAACCAGCGAATATCGAGTTTCCACTTGGATCCTCTACCAAGTGAACTAGGAGGTCCGATTATTACTGGCGAAATTTGTATTACACTTTATTGATCTCAAGTGGAGTTTTGCCAGATTAGCATTTGAATTAGTGATGCCTGACTACCGTTCGATTATATTCACACTGATAGCCCGCAGTCAGAACTTCTCATCCGAATCGTAATTTAACTGAATTCAAAGGGTGGGGAAGCATTATATAGATGATCACTTCGACTATCTATGTAAGATAGCTGAGGTTTAGCGGGTAACTAATACTGATAATTGAAGGTGGAATGAAAGTTTCGACTGTAACCGGTTTCGAACCAGCGAATATCGAGTTTCCACTTGGATCCTCTACTAAGTGAACTAGAAGGTCCGATTATTACTGGCGAAATTTGTATTACACTTTATTGATCTCAAGTGGAGTTTTGCCAGATTAGCATTTGAATTAGTGATGCCTGACTACCGTTCGATTATATTCACACTGATAGCCCGCAGTCAGAACTTCTCATCCGAATCGTAATTAACTGAATTCAAGATATGGGGAAGCATTATATAGATGATCATTTCAACTATCTATGTAAGATAACTGAGGTTTAGCGGGTAACTAATACTGATAATTGAAGGTGGAATGAAAGTTTCGACTGTAACCGGTTTCGAACCAGCGAATATCGAGTTTCCACTTGGATCCTCTACCAAGTGAACTAGGAGGTCCGATTATTACTGGCGAAATTTGTATTACACTTTATTGATCTCAAGTGGAGTTTTGCCAGATTAGCATTTGAATTAGTGATGCTTGACTACCGTTCGATTATATTCACACTGATAGCCCGCAGTCAGAACTTCTCATCCGAATCGTAATTTAACTGAATTCAAGAGGTGGGGAAGCATTATATAGATGATCATTTCAACTATCTATGTAAGATAGCTGAGGTTTAGCGGGTAACTAATACTGATAATTGAAGGTGGAATGAAAGTTTCGACTGTAACCGGTTCGAACCAGCGAATATCGAGTTTCCACTTGGATCCTCTACCAAGTGAACTAGGAGGTCCGATTATTACTGGCGAAATTTGTATTACACTTTATTGATCTCAAGTGGAGTTTTGCCGATTAGCATTTGAATTGGTGATGCCTGACTACCGTTCGATTATATTCACACTGATAGCCCGCAGTCAGAACTTCTCATCCGAATCGTAATTTAACTGAATTCAAGAGGTGGGGAAGCATTATATAGATGATCATTTCAACTATCTATGTAAGATAGCTGAGGTTTAGCGGGTAACTAATACTAATAATTGAAGGTGGAATGAAAGTTTCAACTGTAACCGGTTCGAATCAGCGAATATCGAGTTTTGAATTTGACTCTCTTCTGAGTGAACTATAAAGTCCCATTTATTTATCATATACCATCCCTCTTATCTTTGTTATTGTTTTGTAGACACTTCTTATGAGTGAATCAGAATTCGGTAAAAGATATGTAATTGATGCAAAGGTAACAAATCAAGCTGTTCCATTATGTAATTGTTTTTGTGTAATTAGTCGTTATTGTCTATTATGTATAAATTCTACAACAAGTCGGTTACATATTTGTTCACAAGTGATTTATAAGAAACCAGTATTTTTTGGAGCAAAAAGTATTATTGAAAATACATGTCATTCAGGTCTTACAGATTTTTTTAATACACTTGTTGAACAATTAAAAGAATATACAAAAGATTTATCAATTGAAGAACGTTTAACAGGTGGATGGTTAACACAGAAACGAGATTGTAAGCCATTATTATTATCATCATCACCGACGACGACGACGGCGATGATAACAACACCACTGCCACCACCACCAACGATCACAACAGCAACAACTTCATCTCAAATGAATCATCGTATCCCTCGGGTAATTATACAAGGTGATTATAAAAATAAACCTACTTCAATTCATTCAACAATACCATAAATCGAGAAAATGTTAACTATACACATCATTATAATAATAATAATAAGAAGTCAAGTATACCATCAAGATGTTCAGAGTTAATGAAATCGACTGCCTTCAATAATTATAACAATACTGGAGGGATGATAATTAAACGTCAAAATAAAACTGATACCTTTGCATCGAATACTAATGATATGACATATTTATTCATGCGTCCAGATCGTGCTTGGCTATTACTAGTTATCATGTAAGTTATTTTTTAATGCATATTTATATTAGATTGCCTTTCCCCCTTGACCTCCTGCAGCTTAAGACCAAGGACTGGAATACCACATCAAACCTCGTAGAACAATGAAATGAAAATTTCGAATGCGTGGCTAGATTTGAATCAATGAACAATGTAAGCAGGTATAGGCTACATGGTTGGCGACCTCGAGATGAGATGAATCAGTGATATGGTTAAACAATGCACAAAAGAAGATCATACATATAGGAACATTATCCTAAACTTCCAATCCATGTATCCACAAGATGATGCATTTTGACAGCGTCTTCTTATTTCTAGGGACTGTTATCTGTATATACTCTACATCTACAACAACGATTTCCCTATGATAAAATCAGTTACAGTATGTGAACGAGATCTCTGTATGTACGTCTCTTACTTCTGGTCTGAATTCTGTGAAGAGGCTTAGACTAACAGGATGGAGGGGGACCCTATCTTTAGATCATTTATTACCATTTGACTGAGATAGAGCGATGGGGTTCGAACTAACGACCACTGACTTTCTGACCCGATGTTCTGATAAATGAGCTGGTAGTCGGTCACAACCCCCCTTGTGATTGATGAAGTAGTTAATGAAAAAGGAAAGGAAAGCCACTCAAAAGAAATATAAAGTACAAAAGGAGACAAGGGGAGAAAGAGAAAATGATGAGGTTCGGTATAGCGTCGTTAAGATGAGGATGATGTGTGTGTGTGAAGATATACCTGCTCCACTGACGTCGGTTTTCAGTCATATCGCCTACAGTCTTCAACCACTGTTGGTTTCTCTTCTCCAGCGGGCTTCATACATTGATGTCATGCTTTAGTCTGACCGCCTGCAGCCTTTTTCCAGTTTGAACCTACTTCAGCCAACGTTATATGATGAGGTAGACGATGACTGGATATACGTAACACATGTCAGAGTCAACCATCCGAGTCGACGAAGGTTCAAAACCGTGTCGATCGGTTCACCTTCTCTCCATCTCTAAAACTCTACACTGCTTGACATCTCCGTTACCCATATGGTGACACCATGGGATACGGACTATACTACGAAGCCAATGGTGGTCAAATACCTGAAGCCTTCTCATATCTTCCACCTTCAATGGTCATGTTCCACAACCATACAGTAGAACACAGTGGACTGCTGTGCAGTATACGTGACCCTCAGTAGACAATCAAATATCACGACGGTTCCACAGGTGGCGTAAGTTGACGAAACTCAATCGAGCGTTTTGTATTTGTGGAGAGATTTCACCGACCACTGACCAAGTCACCAGGGCTGATCCCACTTCATTTTCCAGGCAAGTGAAGTGGTTAACACATTCAACCACCACGCTCACTCTCTATTGTGAGCCGTGGCACCGTTGAAGTCCAACCCTGGAGCAACAATTTTCATTTCCGTGCTGAGGACCGCATTCCAAACATTCTCAAATTCCCACTCAAAGTGTCCAGAAGACTCTGCATCTTGTCAGCGTCTTCACTTAACAGAACTAGCTATGTCATTTGTATATTCTAGGTCTAACGAAAATTCTCCACCGATTAGGTCAACGTCTGTGTAATCAGGTGATGAGATGGAGACCTCTATAAGAATATCTCTGATAAAATTGAATAGGAATGGAGACAGTGGACAGCCTTGACGGACACCATTCGACGATAATAATAACAGTGACTGTAGTAATAATAATTGGGGTGCTAATAATGATAATAATGACAACAAGGAGAGCGGTGGAGCGTCCATCCGGAAATCCGTTGGTCGGCGGTTCGAATTCGGCCACAGTCGAAATTTTTATTTCGCCTGCAATCATCACCAATTATCAGTAATACTAGTCTGCTAAACCACACCCATGTCACCCAGATAGTCAAAATGATCATCAATATGATGCGCCATCACCTCTGCAGTTCAGTTAGATTAGAAGTACTGACTGGTTGGCAGGCAGTGTGAATATGATCAAGTAATAGTCAGGCGTTACCAATTCACATGGTAATCCGGCAAAACCCCACTTTTGATCGCTGAAGTGAAATACAAACCTGGTCAGTAGTGGTCAAACCTCGTAGTTAACTTGATATGGCATCGTGTCGGAAAGTCGATAGTCGCTGGTTCGAACCCAGGCACAGTCAAAATTTTCATTACACCTTCAATCATCATGAAGTATCAGTAATACTAGTCTACTAAACCACATATACTATCTTACATAGTCAAAATGATGATCCCTCATCTCTCTAATTCAATTCGATTTCGATTCGGATGAGAAGTTCTGACTGCAGACAACCAGTGTGAATGTGATCAAGTGGTAGTCAGGCGTCAAAAATTCACATGATAATCGGGCAAAACCCGCGGTTGTGATTGATGAATTGAAATGCAAATGTGGCCAGCAGTAGTCGGACCTCGCAGTTCAGTTGGTAGGCCATCCAGTAATATTGACAATAATAATAATAATGGTATGGATAATGGTAGTGTTAATAATAATAATAATGATATTAGTGATGCTATAGGTCATAATAATGATCATAATGATACGTTAGTACTAGTAGGGATGATGATCATCATTAAGATGAATACAATGATTGTAATAGTAGTGGTAGTAGTCAACTATCTACCTCAACTTCATCGACTTTGAAAAGACCTTTGACAACGTCGGTTGAGAAGTAATTTGGCAACTGCTGCAACACTATGGAATACCATAAACCTTTATTAACCTCATTCAACAACTATATGAAGACGCCACATGCCAAGTAATTCACGAATGGAAAGCTCAGTGACGCCTTTGAAGTGAAGACAGGAGCAAGACAAGTCTGCCTACTATTTATCTATCTATCACCGATGATCTTCCTGATTCTGCTGGACTAAATGTTGCAGTGAACCGTGAAGAGCGAGAAGATGGTCATATGCTGGCTGGACCGATGAAAAGACCCTAGAAAATTTGGATTTCGCCGATGATGATTTATGTCTAATGTCCTGTGGCACAAACTCGAAGATCTACAGGTGAAAACTAACAACTACAGGTGGCACAGGCACAGACGAGGTTGTCAACGTGAGGATCGGATAGACGGCAAGACAGGCTTTCATTAATCTGAAATAATCAGTGTGGAGATCTACTACACTGCACAGAGCACAAAGAACAAGATCCAGGTTTTTGACATCAATGCCAAGCATGGTTGAGAAAGTTGGCGCGCGTCACGAAAAGCACTTCCAACAAACTACAGACATTCATCAACAGCTGCCATCTACGCTCATTCGATACTGAAGATCAAATGACCAGAATGAATAAGCAACAAGGAACTCTGGGAACTAACCAAAGAAGCAAGAACCTATCGCTCAACAAATCTGCAGAAGGAAGTGGTGATTGATAGGACATACAGTGAGAAGGCTAATTGGGGACACCATGCATCAGGCCAAGCTGTTGAGTGGAATCCAGAGAGTAAAGAACGAGTTGGGCGTCTAAGCTGGGAGTGACATGGAGGAGGAGATGGTGTGAGCAGTCGTGGCGCCAGTTTGAAAAGACTATAAAGAAGAAAGTGAAATGGAGACGTGCGACTGAAGCCCTATGTCCCACTAGGAACCCAAGGCACAAATAATGACATAATATAATTGCGTAACCATCGTCTATGTCATTGTGTAATTTTAATTGAAGTAAATTTTGTCATATTGGGAAAAGGTTTCACGTGGTTTTTTTGTTTTTTGTTTCCTCCCCCCCCCCTTATACAGAAGTTTATTACTATGCTTATTTTTATCAATGGTATATAATCGATTAGTTGTCTTGGAGAAATTGGCAGAACAATTTTCACCATCATCTTCAACATCATCATCAGACAGTCGTGATCAGAATCATATTTCTGATTTATTTGGATCCAAATCTTCAGAAGAAGAAAATCCATTATTCACATCATCATCATCATCATCATCATTTACAATACAAAATGATCAAGGATCTATACCAGTCTATAGAAGTCAATCAAGTATATCAACTGAATGGCCAAGAACAAAATTGAAAATTATGAAAGATCTTATACATTTATTATCGAAAACATTAACGCAGGTAAACAAAGATACAGAGAGAGAGAGAGAGAGAAAGAAAGAATTTTCTTATTTAGAAGTAGTCATGATCCATAGTGGAACTATTGAAAATCTAGGAGCTATTGGACAGATGTTTTGATGCATACTGTTGAGGAGTCTCATACTGGGACGAAACAACTGCTGTCGAGTGGTACCAGCTTGTCAATGGTTTTCCAACTGATATCAGTCCATGATAAATAGTTATTATTTCAAGGAACGTTCCTGTTAAGCTGTACTTTTCTATAGATAGATATGATAGTTCAAGATGAGTTCATGAAGGGATATTCATAATCATAATCATGATGATGATTATGCAAAGGTTGAATGATTAAAAAAAAAAAGGTAGGAAGCGGGAGGGGGGGGGGGACATCGTAGGTAGGTAGATCTAGTAAATAATAATATTCAATAGATTGCACAACAGATAGTAATCTGGAGTAGAGACCAGGATTGTCTATGCGTCATTTGCATGCATACACACATAAGGTCATGGATTGACTTTACACGATACTCCAAAGGTCCCTGATGTTTTCAGAGGTTGAACACCGAGATCCCTTTTCCGATTATTATGATTACAATTGTTATTACTACCATTATTACCTGCCATTATTATTATAAATTGCTACCTTTATCACAATTGCTAATATCTTTACTGTTATTATTATAATGACTATTACTATCATCACCATTATTATCGTTACTATTATCATAAATACAATTGTTCTTCTTTCTCTTATTATTATTATTGTATATATCACGATTATTATTTGTCCGTTGGGTTCCTAGTGGAACACAGGGCTTCACTAGCACGTCTCCAATGCGCTCTGTTCTCTGCAATCTATTATCATAGTTGCAATTGTTATTATTACCATTACCATTGACATTATTATTATTATTATTATTATTATTATTATTATTATTATTATTATGAATGTTATCATTATGGTTACCATTATCATTATCACTATAAGTATCACCACCATTATTATTACCATTAACCAATGCTATTTTTATCCGTACAACAACAAACTCCAATCACCGTCAACGGGAGAAACTTGAAGGAAGTAACCTCCTTCACTTATCTAGGAAGCACTGTTTCAACTACAGGCGGGACGGACGAGGACGTCAAAGTCAGAATCGGAAAAGCAAGACAGGCGTTCATTAGCCTGAAACCAGTGTGGGGATCTTCTGCACTCAGCATGTGGAACAAGATACGGATTTTCAACACCAACGTCAAGTCAGTGCTCTTGTATGGCTCAGAGACTTGGCGCGTCACGAAAGGCATTTCCAATAAACTACAGACATTCATCAACAACTGCTTACGCTCGCTGCTGAAGATCAGATGGCCAGAAAAAATAAGCAACAAGGAACTCTGGGAACGAACCAACCAAGAACCTATCACGCAACAAATATGCAGGAGGAAGTGGAGATGGATTGGCCATGCACTGAGAAGGCCGACTGAGGACATCACGCGTCAGGCCCTCGAGTGGAATCCCCATGGGAAGCGACGAGTTGGACGTCCGAGGGTGACATGGAGGAGGTCATGCGAGGAGGAAATGAGAGGCTGTGGGCTGTCGTGGAACCAGCTTCAAAAGATGTCAGAGAACAGAGGTCACTGGAGGCGTGCTACTGAAGCCCTATGTTCCACTAGGAACCCAAGGGACTAATAATAATAATAATAATTTTTATCCGTACGAGTATCAATATTATGATTATTGTTATTACTATCACTATTATTACAATCATTGACATTATTTTTATGGTTACCATTATGATAATTGCCATTGTCGATATTACTACTGTTATTATTATTATTATTACCATTATTATTGCCGCCATTATTGTTATTACCACTTTCATAATTTGCATTATTGTTATTACTATTATCATTATTATCACCGTTATGATAATTATGATTATTATCATAATTACTGTCGTTATTATTCTTATTATCACTGTTATCATTATCATTAGTAGTAGTAGTAGTAGTAGTAGCATTGATATTATTCATGTTACGATAATTATTATTGCTCTTATTGCAATTACCACTATTATTACTGTCGCCAGTAGTATTATTACTATCGTAACCACTATTCCCATCATCATTACCATTACTGTTACGATTATTATTGTTTAGACTATGATTATGATTACCATCACTCCTATTACTGTCACTGTTATCAATGCTATTATTATTATTATCACTACGGTTATTATTATTACTATTATTATCGGTATTGTCATTACTGCTACTATTAATATTATGGTTATCATTGTGATTATCATCCCTATTTTTATAAATAATAATAATAATAACATTATTATCATGATTACAGATGCAACAAACACTGACACAAGTGCGACAAGGTATCGAACTATTGGAAACTCCACCAGTAAATATGCCGCCTATCGTTACCTCTGGTGATGATGGTGATATCAAAGGGAATATGAATATTCCTATGATGAATCCAATTGTAGAATATTCATCGAATACTGAAAATAATCCTGTTACCTAATTATTGATAAGCAATCAGTTTTTTTTCTTTCTTTCCGCCCCCCCCCCCTTTAATAAAAACAACTAGTCATCTGTTTATGATAGCACCAAATGTAAATTGTGTAAAATCAGATTATCTAATCGTCTTCTTTTAAATGTTATGTTCCCCCCCCCCTATTTATTATTATTATTGTTTTTGTTGAGTTTTTCTAGAACTGTGATAGTATAACAAGTAGAAGGGGGGAGGTGACAGTTCACCCCTCTCTCTCTCTCTCTGCAATCAACCTATCTGCGATTCTCCCTATATCAACATAATACTCTGATTTTCATCATTTATATTTGACCTATTATATATCTTATTGATATGGGGATCCATTCCGCGTAGACAAAGGGAAACTGTTATAACACCATTGATCTCTCTCTCCCTCTCTCTCTCTCTTTATCATTCATATTTGTTTCCTATTGTTGCTGTGTCATTATTCTAAAGGTTCAACTCTTATCTCATGTCATATATCATCTATTCATTAACATTTTTTTTCAAATTAAATTAAGACAATAGTTATTCTTAATTGTTTCATCTATTCTATTTCACAAATTTCAATAAAGATAAATTATCCACGTTCTAAACCACCGGCAACAGGCACCAACACACATGAGCGTGAGAAATAGCATTGAATCTATAATCCGTAAAATTTCTGTTGGAAGTAGGATGAGCTGCGCCCCGTGGCTCAATCGCCGATCCAATCTTTGCACGAAGACAATACACTCGGTTGACTTTGGTCAACTCACGCCAACAATGCCACTGTCACCATATCCGGTTGTCTATTAACCGTTGACTTTGGTCAACTCACGCCAACAATGCCCCGTCACCATACGTTGTCTATTAACGTCGCGTGTACTGCACACGCTCAGTCCCACAACACTCAATCAATATGTAATCACTCCAGTGTAGAAACACCTTCACACTCACCCACACACAAATTGTCTCTTAGGGTGACACACAAACTCATAGACACACACAATTCATTATGAACTCGTAACAAATGGATAATGTGTGAAATTTGTGTTGGAAGTAGGATGAGCCGCGCCCCGTGGCTCAATCGCCGATCAATCTTTGCACGAAGACAATACACTCGGTTGACTTTGGTCAACTCACGCCAACAATGCCGCCGTCACCATATTCGATTGTCTATTAACGGTCGCGTGTACTGCACACGCTCAGTCCCACAACACTCAATCAACATGTAATCACTCCAGCGTAGAAACACCTTCACACTCACCCACACACAAATTGTCTCTTAGGGTGACACACAAACTCATAGACACACACAATTCATTATGAACTCGTAACAAATGGATAATGTGTGAAATTTGTGTTGGAAGTAGGATGAGCCGCGCCCCGTGGCTCAATCGCCGATCAAATCTTTGCACGAAGACAATACACTCGGTTGACTTTGGTCAACTCACGCCAACAATGCCACCGTCACCATATTCGATTGTCCATTAACGGTCGCGTGTACTGCACATGCTCAGTCCCACAACACTCAATCAATATGTAATCATTTCAGTGTAGACTCACGTGCACATACACACAGACGCACGCGAATACACAGCAACATGCACAGACAAAGACACACATTTCATTTTGAACTCGTAACAAATGGATAATCATTACCACTCTCATCTTCACCATTGTCATTATTAATATCATCAAATTACAATTCCTTCTTAATACTATAATCATCACCATCGTTTTAACTACACGCAGATGACGATGTCAAAGCCAGGATCGGGAAGACAGCAAGATAAGCCTTCCTGCGTTGGTCCGAAATAATCGGTGAGGAAATCTACTGCACTGGACTGCACTCAGCATAAAGCGTGAACAAGATCCGGATTTTCAGCACCGTCAAGTCAGTGCTTCTATTTAGTTCATTCAGAGGCTTAGCGCGTTACGAAAAGTATTTCCAACAAACAGCAGACATTCACCAACAACTACCGCTTACGCTCGATCTCTACTGAAGATCAGATGGCGAGAAAGAACAAGTAACAAGGAACTGTGGGAATGAACCAACCAAGAACCTATCACCCAACAAATATGCAGAGGGAGAAAGTGGAGATGGATTAGGCATGCACTGAGAAGGCCGACTGGGGACATCACGCGCCAAGTTGTTGAGTGAAATCCAACGGGGAAACGATGAGTTGGGTGTCCGAGGGTGACAGGGAGATCATGAGTAAGAAATGAAAGCTTATGGATAGTCGTGGAGCCAGGTTGTAAAGACTGCAGAGAAGAGAGTGAAACGGTGACGTCCTACTGAAGCCTTATGTTTTACTAGGAACCCAAGTGACAAGTAACAATAATAATAATTACTCAAATTAGGTCGCCTCAGCATCAGTCGAGCGGCAAGCCACTTCAACGACTACACTAAACTATTCACTAGGTACCAGCGACGAGTGGTGTGTACAAAGGATAGAGACGTAATCAACTCAATCTTATGATTTCCGATTACCAGGGGTTTCTCATTCACGTTTCACAATCTCATTGACTTTCAGTGTCTCCTACCTAATACCTTTCGCCTGACGTCAACGTTGCTCCCACGGTGATTCCATTATACGCCAGCAATACTACAAAGATAAGAAATACGAGCAAAGTGATAGGATTCTAATGAGATCGGCAATGGGACCTCTAGTGGTATCTTGACATTCACGAAAGATACATGCATGATATATATGCGTTATTTGTGACTCATACCGATTTGGAATCAGCTATCTACAGAAAACCTATCTGGAAGGGATAGCTTACTAATTTCCATAGTTGGATGCCAATTATGAGGAAGAGAACCATCATTTACCCATACTCAGTCCGCTATTGAATACAATATGTATGAAGTGTAGGTTGTACGCAAGTTGTACTCAACTTCCTAAGAAGTACAATAATGGAAAATTGCTATCCTAGCTGATTTGTTGGTGGAAATATGGAAGAAAGACAGGTAAATTGAGTGCTGATCGAGTTGTGATGGTGGTTGACATTTTCCGGCTGCCAACACCGTGGACGGTTATTTTTTCTTAAGGTACCTCCGAAAGAGATTTGTGTGACTGCAGAGCCTATTGGACATCTGTTTGAGGCCTGTCACACAAAGTCTTTTGTGTATGATTATTTTAGGGCCTGATGGCAGAAAAGAAACGACAAATGAACCAACATCGTTAGCCCAGCAGACTGTGGAGCATTGTGGAGTGTTATTCTTGGGGCCGACCTTTTCTAATGCCCCCCCACCCCCGCTTCCACTGAGAAGGCAGCATCAGCATGCCACTGCTGATCATCCAAGGGAAACACCTTACTGCTGTCACACCCCATCCAGCTGGCAGCAGTACGACTTCGCCCTCAGACCCCCATCATAGTGTAGTAATTTATACCACAACGTTAACTGCTTTTCGTCTTACCACTATCTAACAGACCTTTCTGGTATGGTAGGACCTCGAGGGAATAAGTGTTCCACCAGCATAGCTCGTCCGGTCACTGTGATATGCAAGCCCGACCACCACGTCAAGGTAGCAACTATCGGTCGGGAGAAAGACATATGATGAAACGAGTGACTAACTCAGTTTTTAAAACGACTTTTCGAATCTCCTTTTTAGCACACCATCGGAATGAGAACGGATTTGTAACCTACACATTTCGCACACCGGCTGCATTTTCTTTAGTTATATCGAGATATCTAGAGATGAGACGACTGTTACTCCTAAATAGTAAAATTAGGTCGCCTTCTCGGCATCAGTCAAGCAGCAAGCCACTGTAACGAATTCACTAAACCATTCAATCGGTAGTAGCGACGGGCGATGTGTACAAAAGGCAGATACGTAATCAATGCACGCTTATGCCTTCCATTTACCAGAGATTCCTGGTTCACGGGGATTCGTCCAACCCTTTCGGGTCAAATGGTTTCCAGATTGGCTGGCACCGTCATTGTAGTATATGTGTAGTCCCTGGCATCACAGACCTGTTATGGTTCGATTTCGTGCGACTTAAGCGTGCCACTTGCCTGTCTAAGACGTAAAAATTGGCAGTGTACCTACACTATTCCATAAAGAAAGTGTATAAGCCGCATCCTGATGGAGCACAGTGGATCAGTCTACTATTTAGTATGTTAAAGTCTTTTCGCTATCGGAATCAACCAGACAAACTGTCCCACCAACTAAGAACGGCCATGTAAAGGCAAGCACAGAGAGATGAACTTTTCTCATATCCTTTGACTTCCTTTTGGGTCAATCGACTCGCAAGTGGGATTCAACGCTTGTGTTGTGTAACAAATTCACTTGTAGACACTTGATCACTAATCGAGGCTTTCAACTCCATAGTGACTGTTAAGTGAGGAATGGCAAGTCATTGGAACATCTCCAAATAGAGACAGCTATCGATGTATAACTGGGATGGGACACTTAACGATATGTAATATAAACCAAACAATCCCTCTCAGCCCTCAGTCCTTACAATGCTTAAATTAAAGAATCAAGTTCTCATCATTGAAATATTTCGTCAGTGTTGTCAGCTGACTGGAAAGTGTGTAAACGATAAACCAACGATTCGGGCCAATTCATCTGCTACTGTGGAGCTGGTTATATAGGCCACAGTATTTCGGTTGGCTGTCTAGGGGAGACTGTACAGCCATCAACAGCTTGATTCTTGAGCTCCATTGAAATATTTCATTACATTCATGTACAAAGTGAAATCCAACATTCTGAAGGGGATGAACAATCGCTACCTCAACAGAACAGAAAGGTTGGCATCCCACTGATTCAAACCTGATTTTTACATTTCAAAATACTTACAGTCAATTTTTGTCACTTTTTACTCGTTGCTTTGTTCATTTACTGCAGTATTTTCGACGACCTTGGGTTGACCTTCAAACCGCGACTCATTGGCCGTTTTTGACGACCTTGAATCGACGCGTTCGCCATTGGCGGATTTGGGTTGTACACCTTTTGAAAATGACTCGTCGAAACAGGAAATACTCTTTTATTATGATTTAGATTTCGAAATAGTAATAATAATAGTAATACCGAATAAAACTAGGGCTAAACCGGGACTTGATTTCTTCACCACTAATATGTCATGATTTGCAATTTGTTTGTTTTTTTCTGATCCAGAGAAAGAGGAAGGAAACAAAAAGTATTAAATGCATTGAGATGAAGAAGCCTGTACAGAATAACCAATGATACCGATTGTAAAGAGGAGATGAGACAGTGATGACTGAACTTCTCGCTTAGTTCAGAAGCCAACTTGCTAACATCTTTGACTATGGAACAACGCATTGTTCCTGGTATTGCTGTTGTTCGGATAAGTATTTTTTTGCCTAGAAAAGAAATAAACAGAAATTATGAGCCTTGAATGATATTCGAATACAGACGAGTTACCAGTTGGAATTACGCTATATAACCTTGAAATTCACACTTCATCAGTCAACCAACAGGAAACAACATAAGTCTGAAAAATTACACCAAATACCAGAGATAACCAAACTGATATCAGATAATTATTCAGTAGTTAGTATGGAATTACTGAATAAGAAGGAGAAGAATTGGCGATGATGCAAATAAACTTGAACAAATACAATAAACAAAAATAAGATATTTAGCGAAGAAGAGGACTCTTTTCAACGAATTTATTCTCAAGCTGTACATTCGTATATACCGACACCAGACAATGGCTGTATTTCTTGACCTAAAGGCGGCAGTATTTGACTCCGTTGATCGAGAAGTCTTATGACAATGTCTCTTACTGTAAGACGTGCCAAGTAAGAACATCACTTTATTGAAGGCTCTCCACTCGAACACTAATGGGCGTGTGTTAGAGCCTATGATGAGACGTCCAGGGAGCTGTACTCATCAAGTATCCGTCAAGGATGCCAACTGTCTCCATTCTTATTCAATTATTATCACAGGTATTTTTATGGAGGTCTCCCTCTCATCACCTGATTACACAGAGGTTGACCTAATCACAGGAGAATTTTCATCAGACCTACAATATGCAGATGACATAGTCCTGTTAAGTGAAGACACTAACAAGATGCAGAGTCTTCTGAACACTTTGAGTAGCAATTTGAGAATGTTCGGAATGTGTTTCTCACAACCCAAATGCAAATTTTCGCTCCAGGATTGGTCTTCAGCGGTGCCACGCTTAACAATAGAGATTGAAGTGTTTGAGTGCGTCAATCACTTCACTTACTTGAGAAGTAGGATCAGCCCTGGTGGGTCAGCTGCCGATGAAATCTCTGTACGGATACAATTTACGCCACCTATGGCGCCACCGAGATATCCGTTTGTCTATTACAGGTGGCATGTACTGCAAACCAGTCAGGTCTGTTCTACTGTATAGCTGGGAAACATGGCCACTGAAAGTGGAAGATATGAAAAAGCTTCAAGTGTTTGACCACCATTACCTTTTTAATGTGTAGGCCGTATTCCGTGGTGTCACCACGTGAGTAATGCACAAGTCAGGAGTAGAGATTTAGAAAGTAGAGGTAAATCAGTTGACTAGGTTATGAACCTTCATCGATTGAGATGGTTGGGACACGTATTACGTATGCCTAGTCACCGATTACCTCGTCACACATTGTTGACCGAGAAGGTGCAGGATGGAAAAAGGCCTGAGGTGGCCAGACTAAAACATGGCACAAATGTATGAAGTCTCTGACTGTTGGTTTGAGCCATGTAGGGCGATGCAGACTAGGTGGTTGGGGTCTGCGGGACAAGAGGAACCAGTGGTTGGAGACTGACTCTAGGTGATCACATGCCTCAGAACCGATGTCAGTGGCGCAGATGTATCCCCACACACATTATCCTCACCTTAACGACGCTATACCGATTCTCACCACTTTTTCATTCTTCCTTTATCTCTTTTCGTACTTTATATCTCTTTTGACTGAATTTTCTTTTCTTCATCTTCCGCTTGACTACGTTTCTACTTGGTGTAGTGATATGAGTTGTGGCAACTCGGACCATTACGCAGTAATCCCTGGTCCTATGTTGATATAAATAGATGGATGATGACATTCGTATATATTATTAGTATTTGTTCCCTTGGGTTCCTAGTGGGCTGGCACGACATGTCCCTGAACAGCCCTCTCAGTCTATGTCCAACCCATCTGCATATTTGTTGGGCGATAGGTTCTTGGTTGGTTGGTTCATTGTCAGGCCAGCCAGAGTTCCTTCTTGCTTATTCAGGCCATCTGATGTTCAGTATTGAGTGAGCGTAGGCGGTAGCTGTTGATGTACGATGTCTGTAGTTTGTTGGAAATCCTTTTCGTAACGTACCAAGTCCCTAATATTTAAATACTGTAATGCATGAGGAAGATTTAACTTAAATAATGCTGCGTTGAAACAATAATAATAATAATAATGTTCCTAGTTGATGAAGTAAAGGTCGAATGATAACGAGAAGGGGGTTTCGTAAGATTTTTAAATCGTTTATACGGTGCATATAGATTAAAAAGGGGGTGAGGACGTGGTACAATTAACGACCATTTAATTAGTAGAACAGTTTTTTTCTCATCCAAACTTCACTCGATCTTTACCAGGCGTAAATTCTTCTCAGTTTGTATAAACCACAATATCCCTCAACAGGTCACAACCATGTGTATCTATCTACCAGTTTACCTGCTCATGTGAAGCAACGTGCATCAACCTTCATCAGAGATTACTGTTAACATATATACAAGAATATATTCCGGTCGGGTTTTATAATGATGAGAAAGGAAATTCATCAGAACTTTTATCCTTGAACATTGAATCGGTTCCTCAACCGTTCAATCGACCGCTGACAATCAATTTAAAGTTGTCTATTAAATACGCTCAACATTTCACGTTACCACTATGTTCAACTTCTACAAACAGCAAAGACGTTGCCTATCCATCAATTGAAGCCTGATCTTTGTGTACGAGTATGTAAAGTCTTTGTCTCTACCTTCGCATTAATTTATTTCAGTCTTAGTGTACTTCGTTCTTTTTTCCTTTGAACCACAGTCGGATTCGAACCAGCAACATACGAGTTTCCGGCTCGATGCTCTGCCAACTGAGCTACGAAGCCCAACTACTACTGACCAAATTTTTACTTCACTTCATCAATCACAAGCGGCATTTTGCCCGACTACCGCCTGAACAGTATATGTTGACAGGGTGGCAGAATTCATAGGGAATTACCAGCAATGGGTAAAGAGTCTGTCTAGAGAAACGTAAGAGATATTGTAGGCGTATTAAGATCAAGTGGAGGTAGAGGCAGGGGAGAAAATGAAGCACATTACGCGAATGACTGTGTTATATTTGTATAAGAAGCGCCTCAGTCTTATCGTTTCCTACAACTGACGTCGCTCCTTGCAGACGTGATAAAGATCCCGTGGCCTGCAGTGTTCTACGATATCTTCCACAGGGACACCGAGTATGTCACGGAGCTAGTCAGTGCCCGGGAATACAGGAGCGAAGGTTATGGTGCTTGGCATGTTGCTGAGGGGTCGACCAAAAGCGGCATATGATGGCACGGAACGCGTGTATGGGAAGGAGACTTGGCAGAGAATGGTAGAACAACTAGAGGTGGAGTTTCACAACCCAACGACGCAGCAGTTTCGGAGCACGAAACTTGAAATAGACGAACATCCGCTAGTATTAGCTGTAAAGTTGACAAGACTACTTTGACAAGCATTTCCCATTTTGGATGAGTACTCTCAGGACCAGTTGATGGCTGCACAGTTCACCCAAAGTGTCTCGTAAACCATCACCCAGCAGATACGACTAGTGAACCCAGCCCTCTGAACATATACTACTTACAACATCCATTCTGATCAGTAACGTCCACTAACTAAAGAATCAGTAATAATAAGAGCATTATAGTAACAGCGACAGTAATGACAGTAATACCGACAATAATAATAATAATAGGTGATGATAGGAGGTGACATGGAAATTTTGACCGCCGCCGGATTCGAACCAGCGGACGCCTGCTTTCCAGCCCGATACTCTACTAACTGAGCTTATCCATTATAAATACTAGCTTCCCAAATCACGACTGTCACCTCACTCAGATAGCCCGATGCTTTATCAACTGAGCTACAAGGTCTGTACCATCATATGCCGCTTTCAGTCGACCCCTCATCAACATACCAAGCACCATAACCTTCACTCCTGTATTCCCGGACACCCATGAACTGGTTTTAGAGGCTAGTATCACTCATACTAGGGTGATGATTGAAATATGAATATCGATGGTGAGGAGGATTCGAACCAGTAGACACTGGAGTTCCCGACGAGATGTTATTATATCAATAGATAAAGGAAAATCAAATTAATTCAATCTACTCACTTGTTCAATATTCTTGTCAGCAGCTAATTTCATTAAATACTTCACACTGAATATAATTTGTTTATCTGAACAATCAATATAAACTAGAGGTGAATTAGAATTGAGTATAAGACAGGCAAGATTATAAGCAGCAAATGGATGTGAATCTATTTTCACAGCACAACTATACCAATAACTTGCTTGATTAGTATAATGTTGTTTACTATGATTATGAAGAGATGTACAACACGTAGATGCTTGTAATTCATACCAAACACCTAGATTATATTGAGCTGGAGAATAGTTTAATTCACTTAAATTCAACCATAATGTTGGAAACTTTTTCTCTTTACCCTTTGATATACACTTTAATTCATGCTAGATAAAGAGAATAAGAAAAAAAATGATATAATAGCAATTACACATAAGAGAATATGAAATACTATAGAATTTGAATAGGATGCGCTACAGTCAAAACTATGACAGGAACAGGCTGACTGGATTCATGAAGTACAAATGATGTGCGGATCAAAATGGCAACCCTACGCTACGCATCATCATAGAACACAGTATAGAATGGCAGTCAACTCAACTCTACCTCAACTTCATCCACTTTAAAAAGGTCTTCGATAGCGTCGACCGACAAGTAATTTGGCAGACAGTTACTTCAACACTATGGAATACTACAAACCTTTATCAATCTCATTCAACAACTATATGAAGACGCCACATGCCAAGTAATTCACAATGGAAAGATCAGTGATGCTTTTGAAGTGAAGACAGGAGTAAAACAAGACTGTCTACTATCACCCATGATATTCCTGATTGTGATCGACTGGATCCTGCAATAAACCACTGTGAGGAGCGAGAAGAAGGAGATACGCTGACTGGACCGGGGGAAAGATCCTAGAAGATTTGATTTTCGCCGATCACTTGTGTCTGATGTCACACAAACTTCAAGACCTACAGGCGAAAACTAACAAGTTGACAGAAGAGGCAGGGCAGCGAAAACGGGACTTCAAGTGAGTGTAGAGAAGACAGAGGTGATGATGATACCCAACCAACACAACCAACAACAAGCACCAATCACCATCAACGGGAAAACCTAAAGGAAGTAGTTTCTTTCACCTACCTACCTAGGCAGCATCGTTTCAACTACAGGCGGCACAGGCACAGACGAAGATGTCAAAACCGGAATCGAAAAGACAGCAAGACAGGCTTTCATTAACCTGAAAAAAGTGTGGAGATCTTCTGCACTCAGCACAAGGCGTGAACAAGATCCGGATTTTCAACACCAATTCAGTCAAGTCACTGCTTCTATATGGTTCAGAAACCCGG
Source organism: Heterobilharzia americana (assembly GCA_944470555.2). NCBI lineage: Eukaryota > Metazoa > Platyhelminthes > Trematoda > Strigeidida > Schistosomatidae > Heterobilharzia > Heterobilharzia americana. Next base: position 77,273,871 of record OX104128.1, read on the forward strand.
CGCGTTACGAAATGCATTTTCAACAAACTGAACACATTCACCAACAACTGCCAACGCTCATTCGATATTGAAGATCAGATGGCCAGAAAGAATAAGCAACAAGGAACTCTGGTTGGCGACAAACCAAGAACCTATCACCCAACAAATATGCAGAAAAGGAAGGGGAGATGGATTGGGCATACAATGAGAAGGCCATTCGGGGACATCACGCGTCAGGCCAGACACTCGAGTCGAACCCAGATGGGAAACGACGAGTTGAGAGTCCCAGCTGACGGTGACATGGAGGAGATCGTGTGAGAAAGAAATGAGAGCTTGTGGGCTGTCGTGGAGCCAGGTTCAAAAATTGCAGAGGACAAAGTGAGATGGAGACGTGCTACTGAAGCCCTATGTTCCACTAGGAACCCAAGGGACAAATAATAAATAGTAATAATGTATATACTCACACAATTCAATTTATGGAGGAGTTGTGAAATAGTCATTGAAAGACTATGCATAGAGACATCAGATTGTGATATATCAGTTTGACAACTTTGATTCTTTGTTTCAACAGATTTATTAGCTTGTTGTCTAGTTATTGAAGCTTTAGAAGTGGTAAAATGATTCACTGTTGATTGACTGATAATAGTCGATGAGAATTTATGTAGATATCCTTCAATTAACTAAAGAATATTTGAAAATAATTCATGAGAAAAATTTACATGATAAGATTGTTGATTAGAGACATTCTTCAGGTTGATATAATCTGATTGAAAACTTCTTGATAATACTTCATATTTGTTATTTGATAAATTAGAATAATGTAAAAGGGAATCATTATGATGAAAACTGACAACTGGAGCTAATCCACGTAAAACTATTGAGGGAAAAAATCATTAGGATAGATAAGTAGGTGATGGTGGAGAAATCAACTTACAACGTAATTTAGCACTTAACATTTGGCTAACAAAACAGGATAGACTTGAGTTCAATTACAATGAGATGAACAGATGATAAGTGATTGTTATTAAGTCCTTTGAATTGTGAAATCTAAAATAATAATGATAAATTTTAATAAAAACATTAACATCAATCACACAACTTCAAACAAGCAACAAGGAACTCTGGCTGGCTGGTAACGAACCAACCAACAACCTATCGCTTAACAAATATGCAGAAAAAGGAAGGGGAGATGGATTGGGCATACAATGAGAAGGCCATTCGGGGACATCACGCGTCAGGCCAGACACTCGAGTCGAACCCAGATGGGAAACGACGAGTTGAGAGTCCCAGCTGACGGTGACATGGAGGAGATCGTGTGAGAAAGAAATGAGAGCTTGTGGGCTGTCGTGGAGCCAGGTTCAAAAGATTGCAGAGAACAAAGTGAGATGGAGACGTGCTACTGAAGCCCTATGTCCCACTAGGAACCCAAGGGACAAATAATAATAATACATAACTTCTATCAAAATCGGAGGGCAGGAGAGAAAAGTTATGTGAACTTGTATCGACTGAGGTGACTGGCTGGGATACGTGTTATCGTCAGGCTTATTACACAATGTGGTTTAGATTCTCAACCAATATGCGGTAACGTCTCAAGTAACTCAGTTGCTTCATACCACTGACATCACCCCACGCAGAGAGTCCTCATGCACCAACACATCCTAACCTAATATAAATATCCTTCATCCTACGCCAACACATCATACATTAACCACCTCTGTGCTTCTTCCATCCACTCCCACAGCTAGCAAAGCAATGAACGGTGTGTAAGCGGTTGGCATGACGACATACGTAACATATATCCAAGTCATTCCATCCATATATCCATCCATCCAGATCAACCTAGGACCAGGCATTACTGCGTAACGGTCCAACTTGCCACACCTCATATCAGTAGATCAAGTAGAAAGGTAGTGAGGTGATAAATGAAGATAAGAAAATTCAGTCAGAAGAAATATGAAGTACGAGAAGAAAGAAAGGAAGAATGAAAAAGTGATGAGATTCGGTGTAGCGTCGTTAAGATGAGGATAATATGTGTGGGGATACATCTGCGCCACTGACACCGGTTCTGAGGCATGTGATCACCTAGAGTCAGTCTCCAACCACTGGTTCCTCTTGTCCCGCAGACCCCAACCACCTAGTCTGCATCGCCCTACATGGCTCAAACCAACAGTCAGAGACTTCATACATTTGTGCCATGTTTTAGTCTGGCCACCTCAGGCCTTTTTCCATCCTGCGCCTTCTTCGGTCAACAATGTGTGACGAGGTAATCGGTGACTAGGCATACGTAATACGTGTCCCAACCATCTCAATCGATGAAGGTTCATAACCTAGTCAACTGATTTACCTCTACTTTCTAAATCTCTACTCCTGACTTGTGCATTACTCACGTGGTGACACCACGAAATATGGCCTATAACTGCAAAGGCAACACTGTTCAAATATATGAAGCCTACCTTACCATCCTCTACCACCACTTTAATCTTCATCTTCTATCTTAGTACTTTCTCGCTTGATGTGCTGACCAATTGAATAATATGTTTTTTGTTCCTAATGTAATATGCGGTAACTCCAGTGAGGTGTCAAATGTGTTCCACCAGATATTATGGCCTGATGTGCGTATTCACGAGGGTGTAATGGCTCATATCCGCTGGTTGGAAACTTAAATGTCAGTTGGTTATATATAGGTAGTGTGAATAACTTGCAAAGCTGTGCAATTTTGCGACGATCAGTTAGGTCCTAGTCATCATTTACTTCGGACGCACCTGTACTCGGTTGATCGAGAAATCTTATGGCAACGTCTCTCACTGAAAGGCTTGCCGAGTAAGTACATCACCTTATTGAAGGCTCTCTACTCAAACACTTGTGGGTGAGTTATAGCCTATGGTGAGATGTCAGGTGAGCTGTACTCATCGAGTGGTGTCCGTCAAGGGTGCACACTGTCTCCATTCCTATTCAATTATTATCACAGGTATTCTTATGGAGGTCTCCCTATCATCACCTGATAACACAGAGGTTGACCTAATCACAGGAGAATTTCCGTTAGACATAGAATATGCAGATGACATAGTCCTGTTAAGTGAAAACGCTGACAAGATGCAGAGTCTTCTGAACACAGAGTAGCAATTTTAGAATGTTTGAGATGCGTTTCTCACCGCCCAAATGCAAATTGTTGCTCCAGGATTAGTCTTCAACGGTGCCCCACCATGGCTAATAATAGACAGTGAGTGTAGTGGTTGAGTGTGTTGACCACTTCACTTACTTGGGAAGTAGGATCAGGCCTGCCCCATGACTCAGTGGCCGGTGAAATCTCTGCACCAATACAAAAGGCTTGATTGGCTTTTGCCAATTTACGCCACCTATAGCGCCGCCGTGTGTACTACACAGCAGTCAGGTCTGTTCTAATGTACGGCTGTGAAACATGGCCATTAAAAGTGGAAGACATGAGGAGGCGGCTTCAGGTGTTTGAACAGTGTTGCCTTTGCAGTTATAGGCCATATTTCGTGGTGTCACCACGTGAGTAATGCACAAGTCAGGAGTAGAGATTTAGAAAGTAGAGGTAAATCAGTTGACTAGGTTATGAACCTTCATCGATTGAGATGGTTGGGACACGTATTACGTATGCCTAGTCACCGATTACCTCGTCACACATTGTTGACCGAAGAAGGCGCAGGATGGAAAAAGGCCTGAGGTGGCCAGACTAAAACATGGCACAAATGTATGAAGTCTCTGACTGTTGGTTTGAGCCATGTAGGGCGATGCAGACTAGGTGGTTGGGGTCTGCGGGACAAGAGGAACCAGTGGTTGGAGACTGACTCTAGGTGATCACATGCCTCAGAACCGGTGTCAGTGGCTCAGATCTATTCCAACACATATTATCCTCATCTTAACGACGCTACACCGAATCTCATCACTTTTTCATTCTTCCTTTCTTTCTTCTCGTACTTCATATTTCTTCTGACTGGATGGATGTACTGTTCGACATGTTCTTATCACAGACACAACTCCTTGCTATAATAAGCTGTACGTTCAAGGGAGACAGTAGACAACTAGTCACCAATTAACAACCTGCCAGTTTTATTCGTATCGTGGTTAAGATAATTTGTGGTAAGGTACTAAAACAAGACTAGAGACAATAAACCTCTTGTGGACACGGTGTTCATTAACTTTGGCAAGGATTTCGATAAAGTTTTACACTCAAGTTAATTATGGAAGTTTCATAAACTTGGTATTCAAAATAGAGTGGAAACATAGATTAGAGAAAATTAACAGAAGACTACAAGTAGGAAAAAAGAATACTATCTAAGTGATAATCTCTCGCCCGTAGACATTTTTATGGCGCTATCCTTCAACTACTACTCTTCTTTCTTCATGCTATCGAAATACTGAAGATCATAGAGTTATCATTATTGTTATTCATTGATATATGGAGGATCATTTATGATGCTAATAACATGTATCCCACTCCAAGCTAACCATGATGCACTGGTTGAAGTCCGGAAGTCAATTTCGGTAAAAGTGTGATAATCCGTATTAGGAATAACTACTATACTAAGTATAGAATAGCAGTCAACTCAACTCTACCTCAACTTCATCGACTTTGAAAAGGCCTTCGACAGCAACTACAGAGATATAATTTGGCAGTTGCTTCAACACCACGGAGTACCACGAATCTTCATCAACCTTATTCAACAGCTATATGACGACGTCACATGCCAAGTGATCCACAATGGAAAGATCAGTGACGCCTTTGAAGTGAAGACAAGAGTAAGACAAGGCTGCCACCTACTATCACCCATGATATTCCTGATTGTGGTCGACTGGATCATGCAGCAAACCCTGAGGAGTGAGAAGAGGGGGATAGGCTGTTTGACAAATGAAAAGACCCTGGAAGATTTGGATTTCACCGATTATGATTTGTGTCTGATGTCACACAAACTTCAAGACCTACAGGCGAAAACTAACAAGTTGACAGAAGAGGAGAGGGAGCAAAGACGGGACTTCAAGTGAATGTAGAGAAGACAGAGGTGATGAAGATACCCAACCAACAACAACAAGCACCAATCACCATCAACGGGAGCAACCTAAAGGAAGTAATCTCTTTAGCCTACACAGCTAACCAGGCAGCATCGTTTGGACTACAGGATGCCAAAACCAGAATCGGAAAAGTAGCACAGGAGTTCATAAAGTTGAAATCAGTGTAGAGATCTACTGCACTTAGCACAAAGAACAAGGTCCGGATTTTTAACATTAACGTCAAGTCAGTGCTGCTATATCGTTCAGAAACTTGGCGCACCATCAAAAGCACTTCCAACGAACTACAGACATTCATCAACAACTGCCAACGCTCATTCGATATTGAAGATCAGATGACCAGAAAGAATAAGCAACAAGGAACTCTGGTTGGCGACAAACCAAGAACCTATCACCCAACAAATATGCAGAAGGAAGTGATGTATTGAACATACAATGAGAAGGCCATTCGGGGACATCACGCGTCAGGCCAGACACTCGAGTCGAACCCAGATGGGAAACGACGAGTTGAGAGTCCCAGCTGACGGTGACATGGAGGAGATCGTGTGAGAAAGAAATGAGAGCTTGTGGGCAGTCGTTGTGCCAGGTTTTGAAGACTGCAGAGAACAGAATGGAATGGAGACGTGCTACTGAAGCTTTATGTTCCACTAGTAACGCAAGGGAAAAAATAAACAGTAATAATAATATCACTTTACTAATGTTTCGGGTTTTGTAACCAAGACTTCACAGTTATTTTAAGTCAAGACCGGCTGAGAATTGTAATCCTTCTCGAGGTAAACGTTTTGCATGCTTTGGTTGGTTTGTAGAGCATCCAAATATTTTGATGAAGAGACTTTTAAAGTTCTTATGACCACTTAAATAAGGCCTCGTTTAAGAAGTGTCCATAGGTAGCTAGTCTGTGCTTCAAAAACGGTTGCTAGTGACAAATCTTGCTCCCCTACCCTGTGAAATACGATTAGTAAGGCCATGCTTCCCCCCTTCTCCCCCCCCCCCATTTTCTAATGGTAAAAAGAAAAGCAATTTAACTTCCGTTTTCAGTGGGGACTTTGACATTGATTTATCTAATCATTTTACTCCTTCTAGGACTGATCACCTCAGGGATCATAAGAAATAGATGTAAACGCTGCAGACCGCTTAACTTCCAGTGGAATAACTTTTCTTTTGAGAGGGGACCAACGACTGGAAGTTGCTACTAGGAAAGGCGATGGCGGCTCCTTCGACGAACGAATTTAAGAAAAACGGAATATTCACAGAGAAACTATTGCAGAGATAAACGTTAGCTAATAGTATACTATTCTTTTCGCTACCAAAAACCTAAAATAAAACTTATGGCCCCCTAGAAAAAGTATAATATCTCCTTGAAAAATCCAATACTTCTTTCTCGAAATAGTCAAAAGTTCCTAAATTTTAGGAGTTTTGACAGTATGTTTAGGGTTTATGAAGAATCACTTTACTGCATTCAATAAAAAAGGATTTAGATGTAGAAGTCCTCCTTTAGAACATAAAGGACAGGGTTTGCATAATTGAAGAGCCCTAACGATGCACGACTTGATAGAAAAAGAGCTGAAAGCCTTACGATCTGCTAAAAAGTTAGTAAGTACATGTTGCGTATATGAGCAGAATATGCCTTGGATGATACCAGAAGTGTACAAAGAATGCCAAAGCTCTAAATTGTTGTGTGCTTGAATGTTCAACCGGCAAGCACTTTTCCAAAGGAATTCTGAGGAAACTGGAACTTTAAATTAACATACGCAATTCCGAAAAATTTCCGAAGTAACGCATAATTTAAGAGAAAAACATAGAACCGAATCCGTGTCTTCATTTGTGTTTTGAGATTCCTCTTTATTACCTCAATATACGCTTTATTTTCCCTTTTTGGTCTACATAAGTCTGAGGAAAATGAGGACGTCCTCAGTTACTACTAACTGTCGTATCTCCTAAAAGCTTTCCTGTAGCGGTAGGGTATAAGAAACAAGAGGCTGATGTAACCTGTCTGTTTTCCTTTGTCAATTTGATTCGAAATCGCAAAAATGAAATAAAACAAAGTCAAAACTGTAGAACACCTGAGTTTGTAGCTCCTTAGTTTATAACATCTACATAACGAAGCGATTAGTGTCCAGTGCCCCATACCAGTTTCAATATCCAATATTGATGGTGCGAGTGTAGAAAACTGATAGCTTTTGATCTCTCGCGTCTAGTTCTAACAGCTTGGTTTGAGTTGGTTGGTTCACTTCTGCAGGGGACGAAAAAATCCCCTCTGCTTTATTCCTTTTAGCTTCGGTGAGGTGGATTTTTGTGGGTTAGTAAGTTGCAATTTGTTGAGTGATTGGGGAGCTACAGGTTGCTGGGACTTTTAGGGAACTGCCGTGACTCCTGTCTGTGTAGGTACCTGAAGGAGAATGGTAAGGTAGTGGTAAAAGAATGAAGAGGGAATAAAAAAGGGAAGAAAATAATGATAATAAGGGAAGAGAAAAGGGAAGGAGGAGGAAAGAAGGAATGAAAAGAGAAATGAGAACGAAAGAAAAGTATTCGGGAATTGCGCGAGTGGTCGTGTGGGTTTGGTTCCTACAGAAGAATTAGTAGGTAATGTGGGTGTATTAAGGAGAGAGATAGCGAGTGGTAGTTAGGAGGGAGTTGGGGGTACTGAGGTTGGTGACTACCTGAGTACGTCCGTGGTAGTCCATGCGAGGTGACATAACTGTCTAATCGTCTCTTGAAAGAGTCGATTGAAGGCGCTATAACGATATGTCGCGGTATGGCATTCCATGAAGCACACACTCTCTGGGAGAAAAATTCGGACCTGAGTATGGTGTTGGCTCTCTGGTGTGCTATCTTAATGGGGTTTCCTCTTGAAGATCGTTGAGTTGCGGGCAAAACTGATTTGTTTGCATGGTCTGCCTGATGGGCCATCTTGTATGCCATTATAAGGTCACCCCTCTCTTCTACGATAACCGCAGGTAAATAGGTTTAGGTGTTTAAGTCTTTCAGGATACGTCTTTCCACTTAACCCCACAACAGATTTTGTTGCAGTTCCTTGTATTCTTTCAAGGGGATTAGAGTCTCTCTTGAGTGTTGGAGGAGCCACCGTATTGAAGACATCCAGATGCGGCCACACATAGGATTTGAAAATGGTGAGGGAGAGTTCGAGAGTGAGGGCTCCAAGCTGTCTACGCAAAAAGTGCAGGATGGCATTCGCCCTGGTTGTCATACCTTTGTAGTTGGAGCTGGTGTTCAAGGTGTCGAAGAAGTTGAGCCCTAAATCTTTCTCCATGGACACTCTGGTGATAGCACGGTTGCTCGACCTGTACTGGAAGTCGGTCGTACTTGCCTCATTTTTACTAATGTGCATTACTTTGCACCTTTCCAGGTTGACGCTTAGGCCATTTTCCGACGACGAGTTGCTGCAAGTCCTTTTGTAGAGCTGTACAATCAGCTTCTTCGTTTACCACCCCCCAAATTATAATGTCGTCAGCGAGGAGGAGGATGGGTGAGGATATTTTATCTGGCAGACCGTTGACAAACAAGAGGAACAGAAGAGGTCCCAGGATTGCTCCTTGGGATACTCCCGACATCGAGGGTCTCCACTCCGACCTTATTCTGTTTGCTTTAGTGCAGAACTGCCTCCCTTCCAGGTACTCCTTGAACCAAGAGAGTAGGGGTTCACTTATACTAGCCGACATGATCTTGTAAGGCAGTACTGTAGGTGGGACACTTACGAATGCTTTGGCTAGGTCGAGAAATACAACATGTACCGGTTTTCCGTTGTCCCAGCTTTGTGTCCCAGATGGTGTCAGCTACCAGGCTTTCCAACACTTTCGACACAACAGGAAGTAGAGCAATTGGCCTTAGCTGCCAGGGCTTTTTCTGTCTCCTCCCTTGAAGATGGCTGACAAGATGGCGCTCTTCCATTCTTTAGGGAGTTTGCACGAGTCTATTGAGTGCTCAAAAAGGTTGCGAAGTGGTTTATTAAGCACCTCGGCGCATTTTTTTAGAACCATTGGTTTTAGGTTGTCGCAGCCAGCGGACTTGCCTGGATGTAGCCTAGATAGTTTCTTGAACACTTTTTTCTCTGTAATAGAGACGTGAGAGAGGTATTCGTTATTTACCACCTGGTCGGTGTCGCAGCGAGTCGGTGTGGATCTTGTGTCAGTGCTAAGTTGGGCTTGGAAGTGTGAGCTCAAAAGCTCGGCAATCTCTAGACTGCCCAGTATACTCCCGTCATGGCCTGTGGTAGGATTCACTCACTTACTGGTCGACTTTCTTCTCGACATGAAGCGGTACAAGTTTTTAGGATTGCTTTGTAACCTCCCCGCCAAGTTTGTTTGATAGGAATGTCTGTCGCTACGCACTCTAATGTTACAACGGTTGCGAATCCTTCTGTGATTTATGACTCCGAGCAGGTATTTGGTACAGTGGAGAGTGAAGTAGCATCATAGAGATTCTGGGAGCTGGATTAAGGCCGTATCGCTAACCACCCTTGCCTTTAAACGGGAGGTTACGTAGAGAGCCACTCCCCCTCCTGCTCTATGTTCCCTGTCCCTGAGGAAGAGTTCCATGCAAGCAACATGCATCTCTTCACCGGAGATGTGTGGCGAGAGCCAGGGTTCGGTGATGAATATGATGTCGGAGTGCTGATGTGCACGCAGCGTCCTCATTTCTGCTACCTTCCCCTTAGCCCCCTAACGTTGCTGTACATACATATTAGAGTGTGCCTGGTGAGAGGGGAGGTCTGGTTGTGTATTTTCGCAGGATGAGCGCTTACATGGTCGGTTCTAGCGTCGCCAGTACTCATAGGACTGGCATTGTTCCATTTTTTGAGTTTTGTTTTTAACTTGGGTGGGGGCCGTAGCAGTGGTGGCTTCTTTACTTGATGCATCTGACTCACTGGTCAGCGCCTGTGTGACGACCGCTGACTCCAGAGGTCTTGGTGGTTGCCGTTTCTCCTTCGTCTTGTGGGTTTAGGCTTACTTTCACACACACGTATTGAGCCACCCATGCGATCTTTCGCATTATACCATGCGTGCAGAACGTCTGTGAGGGAGGCATATGAGTCAACCGGGATGGCGAGTAGTCTGGGATTGGGTATGGACTCCAGATGCGCTGGCCTTGATAGTCTACTGACGCCAGTATACCGTCGAGACCAACTTTGGTTGAGGGGCACTGCCATTGTTGGACGTCGTGAAAGTACCGATCTTTAACCGAGTGGTCACTTGGCAATTCTGGAATCCCATGTACAACTATAGTGTTGTTTCTGTTGGGATTTCCAACCGCTGACTTTCTCTCCTCCTCTCTTATTGACCATGACTTGTCAGGCCTGGCCCGAATTTTACAGGCAATAACAACGTCCGGTCGTCGCGAGAGAAGGAGGGTGTCTTCAGCCTCTTTGGCGGTATTTAGGGACACACGTAAAGAGGGCGGCTTATTTCGGGGTGCACGGCTTCCTCGAGAAAGGCGGCACAAAGTTGCAGGGAGGAGAGGGAGTCACAGCATCTGACAGTGATCGGTCCACATTCGGTTGTCAAACAGTTCCCTGTCAACCAACAGTCAGTCTGTCGATACATCGAAGTTGAACAAAATGATCGAGCTGGTCCTCCTGTGACCTTGGTTCGTTGTGTCTGGCACGCCCGACTTCCAATGGGTTTGAGTAGTTCCACTGGTTGTTTCTCAGTCACAGTGTGTGTGGTGCTTGGAATGGGTTTCGTAGAGGCTTCAGCGGTCGATATCTTTTGCCATGAGCTTGACGTTCCCTGAGGCCAGGTAGGAGGTATGGAGACTTGACCTAATGTGGTCCCCACGCGAGGTGGCTTGCCCACAGCTGGAGCTCTAGGTCTGTTTCCAGGTCTCTCTGTGTTATCCTTTAGTGTTAACCCTACTTTATTCGAGGATGCTGGTAGCTTTTGCATGGCGGAGAGCATCTCCTTCAGGCTTTCTGTGAGGAGTGCTAGCATTTTCCTGCACTCTGGACAGATGTACCAGAACCACTTGCATGGTTGTCTCTTCATCAGCTTATAGTATTGTCGGGGGACTTTGATGTCGCAGTGGCAATGTGCCCATCGGTGACATAGGTTGCATGCAAATGCCTCATCGACTACCGAAACAACTTTGGTGCAAACACTGCAGCCATCGGGTGTCGTAATACAGCCTTCCTTCCATGAATAAGGTGCTACGGATTGTGGCGAACTGCTTGTGGCTGCCTTGTTCTGAAGCCTTTTACGTCGTCTTCTATTTTCAGGCATGGTATGATCCTTGCTCAAGATAGGACTAGTTTGTGACGGGCTAGTGCTTCTCTGTGTCACCTGTCTGATGGCGACTGGAATTCTAGAAACATGGGTTGGCCACTTCTTCAGAAGTTCGGTGTTCTGCCCTACCTCTGTTTGTCTTCTAGTACAGACTAGTGTGTTGTCTAGGGTGTTTTGGCCGTTTTTGTTCACGACCGCGTTATCCGTGTCAAAGCTTTGTGTCTAGCGTTTTGGGCAGACATGTCGCTATGATATAAACTTCTCGGGAAAACAAATGGTTAGCAACAATAAGAGGGTTGAAGACTGAATGCAGCGAAAGGACAGAATAGATAAGGGAAGACAATTTATGTTGGCTCACCTTCAGACACTTGTCACTTGATCCCCTGCTCTTGACCAACGAGTTTAACCGTAAGCTCCAGATGCGTATGTATAACCAGGAAAGATATTTCCTGGGGAATGACCTCCCAGGAGAACCGAGAGCTAAGGCAATTCGGCAGTTGAAACGCCCAAGAACCACCGACAGGAGGTAGACCGGTTGATTCAAAGGAATAATAATGCCAATTTTCAACTGTTGAGAAGTGAGCTGACGAATACACAGGGGTGAGGTGCATGCAGGGACAGAAGTGCTGCAAACGTTCGATCTTTTTAGATTGAGTATTGCAAGTTGGAGTTTTTCAATGTGGAAAAATCGAAGAGCTGAGGTAAGAGCGAAAACACGTCACTATTCAAGGAGCTCGCGACGACGAAATAGACTGGTGCAGTGGAACAGTTTCTGGGATTCATTTCATCCTAATTTTTTGCCTTTCTTATCTCCGATAAACCCAGAGGGTAACTGGCTCCCTGTCGTAAAAAAAGGATTCATTATCTTGAGCAAGTTACGCTTCTCTGAATATTGCGTCGACAGAAGGTTGTTCATGCAAATATAAAATAAGTAAAGCAGTCTGGGAAGAAGCGAAGATAGCATTTCTTGATAACGAAAAGCATTTGTTATCTGACAGTCGAAATAACTACCTCAAAGGTAACCTAACTTTCAAAATCAATATTGCGAGTAGAGGAAATATCCAGTTTTTGTAATCTTGCTTTTAAGTCCGAAGGATCGGTCCCTTCAGCTCAGCTATTCTCCTTTGGTGGCCCCAGAATTCTTTTCAGCTTGCTTACCTAAGTCCTTGAAGGTGGCGAATGCCTGGTTGAGTGTTTTTTCCTTCTAATTTGTAGTATGGTTTCTTTGGAAGGGAGGAGGTGCGGATGACCTACTGAGGTCGGACGACTTATGGCACCTACAGGTAAAAATTAGACGTCGTTCAAAAAGTGGTAGGGGTAGTGGCGATAGTTGATAGTGGGGGAAATTATTTATGAAAAATAAGCTATAAGGGGTTCAGTGATACTCACTGTAACAAGTTTAGCTAGCACGGTGCAAAGCGGGGCTGTCCGAAAGCCTCTGTCAAGTCCTGAAAGATAATGTGCACTGGCTGCTCGCTGTTTCATCTAGTAGTCCAATCATCCGAACCCGTAATCAGGTTTGTAGCACACTACTACCTGGTTCCGGAGACATGTTAGGTGGGATGAAAGATGTTTCTGTTTAGGTAGTCCCAACCACCACCAGCAACCAGCCTTGCCGATACCTTGGATATTATGGTAAGTGACGCCGGCGATCAGCGATTGGGAGAATTTTTCGGTATTTTCCCTCGAAAACTGTCAAAATAATGTGCGCCTATATTCTTTGAAGGGCTGACTTAATTCCAAAGAATGCGTGAAAGGATGGCATATGGGCACCCTTCATAACTTAGGCACAGTTCGGCTGGATCCCGGCTTCATCTCGGCACAGCCCAGTTATTTCCTTGTCATGGTTGTTGAAAGTTTTGCATAGACTTTTTTGGCGAAATCTTTGCGTCCATCTGTTTTGTTTCACAGTTCTGGATCTCGGTCACACTAATGGGCTTTGGTGGCACGCGCGAAACTCTGTTGAGCTCCTCGTCAGGTAAATGTAGCTCCTTCAAGCTGAGAAAGTCGTAATGCCTAGGCGATGTGCACCGCTTTTATCACGCCATCTTTCCCTCCTGTGCTGATCTACAGATCACGAGAGCCACACAAAAGCATGTGGGACGCGGCCGTCTGGTTAATTTCGGTAACCTTTTCTCAATAACACTTCAGATAATATCTTTTGAATGTATCCAGTGTTCGCCAGTCGGTAGCGAATGCCATCCTTGTAGCCTCGGTGCGTTCATGAGCTTTCTGTGCATGAGCTGGTAGTCCTCATTACATAACCACAGGAGTGACTCAGGTTCAACTCTCAGCAATTTCTCCCTGGTTATCAGAGAAAATCTCACCAATGCGTGGTTTCTTTTGCCTAGGGAGGGTTTGACGCAGATATCGCCCTCCAAAACATTGTCGTTTGCTGGGACGAAATCAAGTAGCAATCCTTTCCTACCTGGTCCTCGTCATGTGTTTCCCCCAACTTCCTCCATTTTTCCTGCCGCCATAAAGGTCACAATCAACGTCAACGAGTGAAATAAATCGGTAGTTTCCGAAGATTCACAGCCTGCTCTTCAGAGCTGGTTCTTTTCATCGAGCTAAGCTTCTTCCTTGGACGAGGAAGTCTTCTTTGGACCTGAGTGGTGTCTGCTTGCTATGAGTTACTGCTTCTTTTGTAGGATGGTGTCTGAAGAAGCTACATTGTTGCCGGCAATATTAAGAACCATCTTGTGACTCGTGTCTGTGTAAGTACCTTGGTGTAAGCAAAGTAAATCGGAGCCGGGAATGGAGGTGGTGGCTAGGAAGCGTTGACGGCTACTGTTTACGGGTTAGTAGAAAGAAAATGAGCGCAGTTATCACTGCCCTGCAAATCCCAATGCGTGACTATATTCACATTCAAGTTTGTTCAGTTCTCTTTCGAAAGACTCCAGTGTGGGATTTGTAGCTACATGCAACATGAATGCGTCATGTAGAGCACATATTCTGAGGGAAAGAACATGGCTTCAGTGCTAGTTCCAGACAGCTGATATACCCTTGACATTCCCCCAGATGTGTGGCTTCAAAAACATTATGGGATATTTTGAAGCCACCCCAATGTTGGCAGCCTTTCGCAAGCGTTTCCAAACGGCGAAGATAAGCTTTCCTCCTGAGTTCTAAGGCAAACTCCAGTAACTCTCCTTGTAATCCCTCAGGTTGGTCAGAAGTAGAATAAATTTGAGGGGATGCTATCGCACTGATTACATGTAGATGAGGCCTAGTGTTCTAGCTGAAGTTTGTATGTAGCCGTTTTAGTTTAGGAGGCCGAATCGCCGGAACATTAGATGCATTATCGCCTTTTCCTTCACTGCCATCCCTTCTTAATCAGCCCTACGGCTGAGTTTGCTGAAAAAGGTCAATCCTATTTCATTTGTAGGTGAGCTGCTCAGCTTGTATGCGCTTGTCAAAGTTACTAAAGTTTAAGGCCGCCTTACTCAGCCCTACTCAAAGCTGGAGCCCAGGCTCTTGTCCAGTGTCAGACTCTAGTTGTGCTCAGTCCTCCTGAAGCAGCCAATAGTTCTCTCCCCCATAAACAACACTCTTGATTTTTATATCGCCCGTGAGGAGAAGTGCGGGTGACGTTTTTTGAAAGGTCCCCAATGAACAACAGCAGAAAGAGTGATCCTACGGTTGTGCCTTCGGAAAATCGGCAAGGCGATAAACTGAGAGAGAACCTGACTCGGTTTACTGTTGGTCAGGACTCTCTGGCTTAGAAATTAAGGCAGCAGTGGTTCGTTCATGCCAGCTGTTCCATATTTGCCGCTGAGCTTTTCACGTACAACGCTGACGAAGGTCATGGGCCATTCGAGAAAGAAAATATGGGCAGCATTTTGCTGCCCCAAAGGACGCTTCGTTCACCCCAGGTGACCAGCAGGTCAGCTGCGGAAGTGTCCACTTCGTAAGCTGTGTTGAGTGGCGTGCATGGTTTTGCTGTACGCATGCCATAAGCTACTGTGTGTGACGTTCGTAACCTTCTTATAAGGCTGGCCGTAAGAAATGACCAGGCTTTTTTGGCATTTAAAAGATATGATGCCGCTTGGATGCGTCTAATCCTACTTGCCATTTCGGCCTAAAATAAAAAATATCAAACGAAACTAATTCAGGACGGTGTGATTCTTTAGATTTCGCCTCCCGTGTCGTGACCTCAAACCGAGGGTAAGTTGGTGGTTTCCACCGCTCGGTGTCTGATTAATACTAGTTTGCTTTCGCCTCGCTAAATTGAACTTACTGTCTTGCCTTCTGCTTCATGTCGGATTAGAAGAGCCTCTGTAAGAGGCTCAGGTCAGTCGAAAGGACGTCTGGTTGCCTTGGGGTTTTGAAATTCCTGGAGTCACCTCAACCTGCCCACACCGCTAGCTGATAGGCTTACTGATCCCATCTTAACCGCTGGCTATTTTCACCGTTAACCGGTGTGACGATAACGCTTCTTGCTTGAGTGCCGCGCTGACATTTCTTGTATGCCACGGGTAGCCATGATAGAAGTCTTCTTCACGGCTTATCGAGTTCAGTTTCCTGCTGCCCCTCCGTTTCAGTGAGCTTTTCTGTACCTACTCTGATCTTGTATGTGACAGCGACATCCACATGGCAGGAAAAAGGGACGACTTTTCCTACGTCTTAAGTTGCGCCAACGATATTGTCACTGGTGGTGGCCTGTCCTTAAATGCTCGACTGTCGAGAGAGGGTCGGCACTGTTTACCTGGAAGAGGTCAGTCCCAACGTTCGGAAGAAGTCTTCTCCGAATTCCGTAACAAACTCTGGCGGGCCAGCGTTGTTATGTGATGGGAAACATCCGAAGTCACACAAGGTACACAACAACTTGGCTTAAAGACATCCGGAAAGGACTAAATAATAGACGCGTGGGGACTAGAAGCGTCCATCGTGGAGTACACGGGACTGAAGGACGAGGTCTTTGCGACAGTACCGGAGACAGAGAGTGTTGTGGTAGAATCGATCAACTAATGATTACCAGCATCTACCAGCAGCTGACAGTGCTGTCAGAGATCTATACCAACAATACCAATGGTCACATCGGCCACTATGAAAGCCCAAAGGAGGGAACGACGCTGTACAAGGTTGGGGTAGGGGAATCTATGACCATATGCTGTGACGGGCGAACCGTTGACAGCGCGAAGTTGCGGAGCGTTGGCCGCAGATGCTCTTCCTTAGTAGGTGGGATGACGCTAGATTCTGCACTAGGGCTAACTGGGAAGTATCCCAGAATGTCGATCCGTGACGAAGAAAAGCGACATGGAAATGGGTAGCCAGCAACGATTTCAGATTACATATTCCACCTTCATACTATTCCTACTATTAATTCTCATCTCCTTATGAGATAAATAGGTGGCACAGAAACACTTGACATGTTTCAATGTGACAGTCAGCTTGCCGTTCACTTAAAAATGTGTTTGCGTGTAAATCACAGTACATAGCCTTGCCGGACCCCACTCTACGCGGCCTCGCCCTCACCCACTGACATTACCGATGTGTATATACCCTTCAAATCACCATGGTATGCACACACACAATTGATCGTTTTGTGCCGTCACATACCCTTCCCTTCTACCATATGCACACAACACACAACAGATGTTCATAACCCACATATTCTTCAATGATTAGGATTGAACCAGCTGTGAAATGGGGGAATGATGTCAATTGGGTGCGTGCATTGTGTACAGAGAATGAAATGTAAGCTTGAAAAGTCGTCCAATTTTACTCTACACTACTACACTTTCATTATGCTGACTGTTCAGTTCGGGCACACTTGGTTACTTCATCGATAAGCTATCACACAGATCAAACATCATCATCATCATGGTTATCAGTATCATGTTGCCTCCCTGCCTCTCACCCTTCCAAATAACTAGGCGTGCAGTCAGCCGGTCAGCCGATTAGACAGTCAGCTGAGCGTTGCCTAACCCGACTCTGTCACTGCTGGAAATCAAAAGAAACACTCTTTTGAAAGCATCGTACCAGTGTTTCATCGAATTGATCAGTATCGTCCTAGAACCGTGCCGATTGTCAGGCTCAAGAGCATCTGGGATGGTTAGGTAATCGGTTGGTTGAGCGTGCTCACTTAGCCGTGGGGAGATGTTTTCGCAATATGTCTCACTGAGTCTCAACAACCTCACAGACTTTAACAAAGCTCACATTTCCGCCTTGTTCCAATACTTCTCACTAAACTAATCGATTATGAACGAAATGGATAATGAAAGATTGAATCATTCTTTTGAAGCCGGAAAACACAAGTGTAAATCTACTCTGAAGCATCTTCAACTTGATGGCACATACTGATTTATTGTTCGACTCTACCGAGTTTTACCCCCCTTTTCATTATTCACTCAGTGAATTCAATTGTTGACAATATTAATCAGCAAGATTCCATGAATCCTTTTCTCAACTTTCTCTTTCATATAACACCTGTCTGTCAACGAAGAAATCTGACTGACAATGATGAATAGACCATAGAAACATTCAGTAATTTGTTGACACAAAAACTGCTGCCAACTAAATTTACACCGAATGAAAATAAAAGTTTACAAAGAATCGGAATGCATCAGTCTGCCTACACAGAATCAGTCGATCTTTCATTGGCTACTAGACATCATCATCATCATCAAGCAATTAGTCCGATAGTCACATCGCTTCATTCGGCTGTAGGAGAAGTATACTGCTCGCTTATCTGTTATCTGACTACTACCGTTCTGTGTACAAAGCGTCTTCTCAGGAAGAAGAAGAAGAAGGTTTCCTCTCAGTGTTCAGTATCACGTCAATTCTAATGTCAGTGTGAGCAAAGAATGAATAATTTGCTCCCAGTGAAAGGGAAATGAGTCTTATAGATAATTATAATTCCATTTTTGATTACTACAACTACTACTACACTGGACATTGTTGAAGTGAAACAATTCTGATGGATTTCTCTTACAATGCAACATCAGTAGCTTTACTGCCTGCCTGTTTGCTTGTTTCCGTCACCGTTTCCGTTTCCTTGGCATGTTGATATCACGAATGAACGAAGTGCCACTCACTTGGTAAGCTAACCTCACAGGTTATATCATTCTAATAGTTCACCGAAATGTTTTGCCTACTGGAATGGCTAATGAGTAGTGTAGAGTTTACAGGGAGAACAGAGAAAGGTAGGATTTCCCGAATTCCACCGCACTACTTCCATTCGAGAGTTGTGTAATGTCAAGTTGTGTGCAGTTTGACGTGTTAAATTCCATGGGAACAATGTGAGCATGTGAGCACATTGTCTAGATAGATGATGAGAAATGACGGCGCACCTCCACCGAATGCCCTGCATAAGTAGGATCAGCTGAGCGGTGAGACTTGCTACAGATGAGAGAAGTGGTTACCCTGTCTTTCACTCACTTCACTTTGCTTACCAGGCGCTCCTCATTTTTGTCACATACGTCTATCCATCTGTTTAAAATATTCACCAGGATGAGTCCCGAAATCTTCATCTTTTCTCATCAGAGTATATCAGGTGAGTAAGCGAGATGAAAATCAAGTTTGTAAGAACGCCATTCTTTACAAGATTGTATACTTCCTACCCGCTGCATCGCCAGGTCCCTTCTTTTGTTGGGCTGTCAAACTCAACCTTCTTCCTATCCTTCTACCTCCTTCCAGATTATATCGTGGAAGAATTGCGCAAGCGATATCAGCAGTAGTAGACGTAGTGCGGTGGTCGCTACTTATAAGTTTAAATATAAGTAGTACATATTGAGAGATGGTCAGTCGAGGTGCAGCCACCCCCTCCTGAGGGTTATCGACTTGTTTTTACACTCATTTACTTCAAGTAACTCCAAGGCGAACACTGGTGTACTCATCAGAAGTCTTATCACCTCCGCCAGCTCAGTAGTATTAGTTGCTGAACAGTGGGATTCGGGACACTTTTAGTGAACTGCGCAGTCAGCAACTGCGCCTAGGCGTCCTCATTCAAAGTGGGAAGTACTCGTCGAGGTACATTTGTCTAGTTCGCAGCCAGTACCACCAACTCTTAATCGCGAACCACTGCATCGCCAGATACCGTTATGCTGTCCAACTCCACCGCATTCCTGTCCATCCTTTACACCCCATCATATGCCGCTTTCACTTGACACCTCAGCAACGTGTCAACCACCAGCACCTTCGCCCGTACATCCCACACATTCACCCTCTCAACAGATGCCACTTGTATCCATTCCCATCAGTAGCAACCACTTTAGCGTGAGAAGTGATTGTCAAGCTGTTTAGCAATTGTACACCATAAGGTTTGCTATCAAAACCCCTGACCAAATCCGATTGGTTTCTTTCCTTCACTAAATCCCTTTTTGCATGTGTGCAAATTACCGTACGGAGCATTTCGATTATGAATGCCTCATCTTATTCAGTTTATTTATTTGCTGTCTGTCTTACTTACTACAACTCCAATATAACTCACATTAAAGTATCATTGATACACTCACCGTAACAGCAGTTCACCATTTATTCAAGCGGGATTCTGTACGGCAGCAAGTAATCCATTCTGTTTTCTTGTGAAAAAAAGAAGAAGAGAAGGGGGGAATCAGAATTAATGTTAGTCAAATTCATATTTCTATTCTTGCGATCACTCACTGGTCGGTCAACTGAGTGTACATACATTCAAGCGACGCCTCAACCCAGTATTCATCATTCGGTCATCTGATGAGGGCAGTGAAAACAACGAAACGCTTCAGTGGACTAAATTGCCAGCTAGATTATAAACTCCCATGTCTGATGATTGCGTCATCTAGGTATCAAGATGGCGTTCACTACGCAATTTGTTCATTGGTGGTTGGCTGGAAGTTGAACAGCCAGCCATTGAACATGATGATGTTAGAGTACTCTATACCCTCCGGTGACCACGTTCTACCTCTCGATGCCGACGAGTACTGGGTACTTACGCAATCCAACATTTCCAGTACGCAATCATCACCAACAACCTCACTCAACTGACTATCAGACCATCTAGGATACCTGGTTAGGGTGTTACGAATACTATTTCTTACTATTTATTGACATACTTGTTATTCCCCGTTGTTTTGTTGGGTCGAATTGTTCAACTCCTATTGGCATATGGGCTCCTATGCCGATATCTCCATATTGTCCGCAGGTTAATTATGATAAATTGATTGGTTGTGGCCAGCAGAAGAATCCAGGATGCGCGTTTCGTCCTATTTGGGACTCGTCAGCTGGATGTGCCTGCACCCCAGTGATGCTTCGAAAGCTTGCTCCACATGAGCCTCACGAATACTACAACATCATTTCACCACACGGTGACTCACGTATCAGAGCAATATCAGCCACTGGCCACCCTGCAGTGTGATACGAGTTCAGGCCATTCCGGGCACCGATGTGGTTGTGTAGTATATACAGTTCAGCAGACATCTCACTCCATTGCATCACACACAGGACTTGTCTCGTCTGTTCATCAGTCCAGCAACTCATGCGACACCAGCCGACTGTTATAGGGGACACTCTCATCACCTTGCTGGCATTGTGGTGCCTCGCATTTCGTCAAACCTTGTTGGCGCAAACACCGTCAATGCTCGGAGTATAACGCTGGTGGCCATAGGGACAGATTTTGACGCCAACACGCGCGGCGACGTGTACGAAAGTCATCCCCCGGGAAGCAAGGAGAAACTCCTTTTATGTTAGTCAGATGGATGTAATTAAACGGAAAGGGGACCAAGTCCGACCTCAATTAACATTCCATTGAAGAGAGAGGTGATATGGAGATAGAGAGAATTCACTCGTCTCGAGAAAGACCAATCAAAATCGACTTCACGTTATCGGATCCACAGTTAGACAGACAGATGGTGGATCAGACAATCAATGGTCTTTCGACAACAATACACCTTTCTAGACATCCACTGTGTATTCTCCATAGATTAGTCGTGTTGCAAATCAACTGAGAATTTAATGAACGTCGACTGATGGATGACATTTGTCACCTAATCACCTATCAGTTGGCATCAGTTACTGTTCTCTTACACTTTCTCACCCTTCCATACGGACACTTCTCCAATCTTTTATCATGTAATATCCAGATAAGGAATGACGCTGATATACCACCAAAAGTGTATTGTACTTGTAGGCTGTATCCAACACAGATGACGAGTATTGATGAAATAAACCGATATTGTTGTATTCAGTTCTTCTTGCCTTTTTACAAATCGATGAGATAAGCCTAACCCCTATACAACAAAGATAGATTATCGGTTGACAGTTTAATTTCGACCAAGTAAGTCACAGTTGATATCGTTGTAGACAATCAATTTGTTATTCACCTACCTATGGGGATAGTCATGATTGTGGTGGACTGTATGATGAAGTGAATGAACTGTGAGAAGTAGAGAGAACATGGACAGACACACGCCGACTTGAATGATGAAAAGAAGGTATGCATTCCCCCTCCCCGATGATGATGTGTGCCTAATGTGACACAAACTTGAAGATGTACGGGAGACAACAAACAAATTGAGAGGAGAGGCGACGTGGGGCAGCGAAGACCAGACCTCAATCAGGTGAAGGTAGAGAAGTCAGAGGTGACGAAGACACAAAACCAACAACAACAACAATCACCAATTACCATTCACTGGGGAAATCTAAACAAAGTTGTCTCCTTCACCCACTTACCTATCTGCCTGCCTGCGTACGCAGCATCGTCTCAACTACAGGCGGAGAAATTTAAAAATTCACCCCACTACAACTTACGTTCAATACAACCTCGCCTATCAAATTTACTCGACTAAACCGACTTCAACTAACCTGATCGATAATTACTATGCGGTCAATAACTGCGAATATCGATAGATTCGCATAATGGAACAACTTCATTATTATCACGTGATCATGTTGGAAGTTTGCATAGTTCAATACTTAATCGTTGCTAATCAATAATCATGTAATTGACTTGTAAAGACTTTTCATTGGCAGCTGCTCATACCTGCATATTAGAAGGTTTCTATGAAGAAAGCGGAAGTTACTATCCGTGATTGTTATTTTTGTTTGTCTCTTGGATTCCTAGTGGAACATACGGACTTCCCACGACTGATGGATAACCTGGTAGTTGCTGGGTCGGATCTCACCAACATGACTAGACTTCCTGCTTCAATTCAATTCATCACGATGGTTAAATAGTAACATTCGGCCATTCTTCAACTATCTTTAATATTCTGATTGATCACCGTGTACGCAGTTTTGATGTGTAAATTTTGATACTTTTTTCCTGAAGAAGCACCTGCAAAACTCTCATACAGAATGTTCAAATCGTTTTATCTCAAACATGTTGAGTTGTATAGCAATACAACCTACCTGGACTTTGCTGGTCGGTTGTGACAGCATGAGGAGTGAAACCTGGTGGTCACTGGTTCGAAACGGTCGCCACTCCATATTGTCACTTCATCACCCGGTATCAGTCATACTAGTCTGTCAAACCACAGTTGATAGCTCGGTCGGTCTAACTGACTATCTTCACAAGTTGCTTTCTAATCATATTTGCACTAAGAAAGTAGCTAATCAACTTTGACTTAGCTATTCGGTGTAGAAATTCGAGGGATCTTAGGAATATGATATGGGATGTCGTCAATTAGTATCAGGTGGACACAGATGGTCTACATATATATGTATACATAATGAGATGAAAGGCGTAGAAACTGCCCATTGGAAAGGGACAAGAGTATTTATTCCATCTATAACCTTCTTGAAGATGTATAATTAACGCAAATCGACACAATCACATCGATAACATCCAAACTCCCCAAAGGTTCAACTGATTTGTCTTAAAATATGCGAAAGTTGACTGGTATTAGTCTGTTTGTGGGACTTGCTCATTTGCGCACTATACGAGGTCGACTAGGTGTGTATGATACAGTTCTTATTATTCTGTAGGACGCACATGTAGGCTTATTTACTTGCTCTCGGTGTTGGAAGTCCTGAGGACCGGCAGGTAGAAGGCTTGGAGAGAAGACAATGCTGGCCTCATGATGAACCAACTCCCACCAGATGTCCACAACAGTCAGATGATTAGAAGAATTACAGGTACATCACTCTACTCCTGTTGAAAATCTACGCTGTACAACATAATCGTTGTGTATCAACTCAGAAAAGAATAAGGCCGAACAATAGGGGAGAGAATAGGCAAAATGTAGAAGTTTATACAGCGCTGAAATTTCTTAAAGACCCTATGTCCAATATAAAAAGTTAGACAGGTGATTCTTCTGGAAGTTAGTCAAATATGAAAAGACCATGAAAGGTTTGAAGAAAGACACACGCCAACATGAATCACACTTGTAACATTCTCTAGCATACAACCATCAATAGAACTAGGATCATAGGACATGAGAAGGTTACATGGATTATGTTCGCGCATGAAACTAAAGTTTATGGCCTCGCGTTTTAAAGAATTAAGTGCCAGACCATTGTGCAACAGCAGACGGGCAATCGTTTAGCTGGGAACAACCTGTTGAAGCGGAGACAAGTGTGCAAACTACCGGGAGGTCATCGCACATTTTTATCAACTTGTAGTAATAGTGACGGTATTAATCAACTAATAGTAATAACAACTATTAATCGTTGCATAGGCAGTAAGTATCGTGTTGAAGCAGCTGAATCAATGGCGACTTGTTGTTTAAGGCCAATGTCCGTGAGAAAGCCATCATTCATTGGAGTGCAGCTACTCCTACCTGACTAGTGAGTCCAAAATAGAAGGAAACCCGGCACAGCAGTATAATCTGGTGACTAGTTTTCATCTAGTATCAAAACTGCCACCTGGTGATTAGTTACCGTCAAGGTCGCTTTAGTAACCAATTGCAATAACAGACCAGGTATCCCTACTTGGAAAACAGACCACCTGTGCAAACAAGATAAACACAGCCCCACCGATTGCCCTAATGTTTTCTAATTTTGATTATTAAAGTCACAACGAAGAAAACTTCTTAGGTGTACAGCCTCGCATCAATGTTCACATTTTTTGTTGTCTGCATACTGATTGGTCACATCAAGGTCATTCAGTCCCAAGGTCGTCTGAGCATTACTTTATATAGCATTGTGCTCCTATTTTTATGGTTTGTGTCATCACTCATTTAAATGCATATGTAAGCAAAAGTAAATTTCTCTTATCATTTTACTATAGCCTTAATAGAGTTATGATTAGGAATAAGGAACAATGAAGGCTATCTGCACAGCGGTTTCGATATTGTTCACAACGAACGAAAAGGTAAGACTACATACATACACATGCAAAGAATTATGTACAGTTGCCAAGGAAGATGAAGGTTAATTACAGTCTATTCCTGAGTACATAGGTCAGATTGGAAATGTTTGACAGCGAAAGCTTCCACACAGCGTAATAAACATGGTGTTTTTTGTTTGTTGATTATCCTGAAGGATTGAGAAGCATCCATGTGATGTCGTTCCCCCACCAGATGCCTGGTGATTGTGCTGTTAAAGACCCTGCTACCATTCGGACACTGATTTCTCAGAATGAGGCCATAAAACGGAATTGACAGCCTTCTTCCGATCCATGCTAATCACTTGCATCCATAAGCCCAGGTGATTTGGTATACACAACTGGAGGTGACTTGATGTGAGTTGGGTATTTGTCAAGTTTCGACTGTTATTCAGCACACTGCGATGTAAACTGAGATCAGTCTGGCGGCAGAGAAACTCCTCAGTACATTTTTTATTCTTCCATCTGCCATTTCACATGTCTCATCACCTTTGAAAGCTAGATGAGAAAAAAACAGGCTCCTCCTGAACAGTTGGGTGATTGTTTCTCTCAGTAAATTCTTTTCCGTGCTTCGAGATGAATTTCTTAGAACATTCATTCCATATAAGAGCTTTCTCAATTACAACAAGTCCTTCTTCCTGTTTGTCTTCAGAGCATAGCCTCTGTATTCTAGTGAATAGCGTCCCGACTAAACCACTGTCGTAGTAGTCGAGACAGAAAATATCGTGTGGTGAAGGTACTGACCAATTCATGTGTCTCTCCCGTGGATCGTCTTCTCAACTGTATTACCAATTATCCGAAAAGCTGAATCAGTCCTCATTTCAGTATTCTATCAGGTGAGCATGGTTGAGAGCGCCGAACAACTTTTACGCATGATTCATATCATCACAAAGAATGAAAGTATCACCGCTTTCTTGCTAGCGGAGTTCAATCATGTTCGTTCGAGACAAGTCATGGACACAACAGCTGGGATAGTCCCCAGTGATCAACACACAGCCACTTTATCAACTTGCGTGTATAGCTGATTCATAAACTGGAACTGAACGCTTTTGTACAGATGAACACCAAACGTTTGTTTGAGTGAACCATAAAATCAGCTGAGAAAGTATCTTCTGTAAATACCTTGGTTCTTGGATCGTTTCAATGACAAAAATGTTCACGTGATTCAAGACTGTGATTAAGCCTACCTCATCCAATTGAATCGCATTTCTTAGCTACATGCTGAGTAATTTTGTGGACATATTTCACTAGAATATTTCAGTATAACAAATCTCATTCTTATTCACCAACTGACCATATCACTTGTGAAAGTTTGACCGAGATGTTGAGATGTTCACCAGTTGTTGCCTTCGATCAACTTTAAAACAGAGGGAATAAACGCTGAAGTGGAATAATATGGATCAATTATTTGTGTTGATTTGGTGGTTCTTGTCGGCTGCTTACTCCCTAGAAAACTCAACAACAAATTGAGATAAAGCATTAGGATAGTGCAATATTGTGGTCACTTATTGGGAACCGACGGCTGATGTGTACCATAGAAAGAATGAGATTGTTAGCGAAACTAAGTCTAAAACACTACGTAGTCCAGTTGGACTCTAACATATTGAAACCACCCGTCAGACTGAAGATAGTGGACGAAAGACTCACGTTGTTTGGGAACCTTTGTAGTTTACTGAGGATATAATCTTTCCTGAGAATGACATAGAGCCAATTAACCTAAAGACTTTTGACAAGTTGTTAAACTAGGAATTGGGATCAAGAGGACGATACGCGCACCCGGAAAGGAAGGGTAGGCAGCTTAAGGCCTTCAAAATAACCCAGACAGAATCTTTTATAACTCTTAGCCCCTGGATGTCACGCCACATGTAACCTACAGATGAACTGATATACCTCAGACAGCCACCTCCACGGTCATTTATCCTATCACCACGAAAAAGTGCATGGTTTTTAAGGCAAATGCTCAGGTTAGAAATATCCGGGGTGCTCCACCCTCAGTTATAACAATGACTGAAGGGGAGCATAACAACGCAAGTAAGGTCAAACTGGATATCTTATTGCAGATTGACCGAACATTTATTACGCACACAGAAAATGGACATCCCAACAGTTGAAAGCAACCTCAAATATCTTGAAAGAATAACTTTCCAATATCATTGGGAAGCATAGAGTGCTAGCCACAGGTAAGTCGTGAGGTGCCGGGCGCGTGAATTGTGCCAACATTAAAATGAGGTGGTGTGGGACAGTTTACGAAGGAAACAGTAGAGTTAGGCATATCGATAGATTCAACATTGACCTAAAAAGATCAGATGAGTGAGAAAGAGAGATTGAGTTACTCACATGATTCGCAGTTGTGTGGCACTTTTCTAATACATACCCACCAGAAACAAGGATTAAAATGCCCACCTTTTTATCATCAGTGTATGGTGTAGATGTTGGTTGTTGGTGGATGCCAAGGAGGCATGATAGCATTCGGTTCTCAGTGGCGTTGTGTAATTGCGTTCAACACACTCCTGGGGACTAGCTGGATCGCGTGGCTTGCTTAAGGTGCTGTCAACCCTTAAAGTCGCCAAAAACTGTCAAGGTGTTTGTAGGCTTTTAATGGGTTCAAGAGTGTACGTTGGAGAGTCATGGCGGTAATATTCAGTGGTAAATTGAGTATAGTGGATAATTTTACCTGCTGTAAGGGGATTCGGAGCAGGCATCTGACGATAGCTCGGCTCACCAATCGAATAATGGATTTTCCTCGCAGATAATTTCCGATTCCGTGTTTTTGGAAGTTTGATGCTGCCATAAAAAACACTCTGGCATCATTGTAATAATCACTAAAGGTAGTTTCAGATGGGGATTGTGCAACGACTGAACAATCACTGTTGTGCTTTGCAAAGTATATTGAGTGGAATGGGCTCATCTGGCGATTCTCGGCTTACTACACAACAGAGTAATAAAAGACAAAGTATCGGTTTTTGAGACAAAAATATTTCTATGTGAGTTCAAAGGCTCATTATTGCTTGAGTGAGTTTCAGTGGGAAGATAGTTGTGGGAAGGGCTGTCGATGGATGAAGCTGGATCATTGAACTTTTCGTTCATGGTGGCCTTATTTATGTCAGCACCAGTATGTTATGTTGGGGAGATAACATCTGAAATCAAGAGGTCTGGATCAACTGAGCCTACTATCGCCTGACTGACTGGTTATCCACATCGGATGACAAAACGGTGAGGTCACGGATGAGTCAACTGGACTTATGTTTACCTGATGGTTCATCCGTTCATTCTCGGGATCAGTAGTAGGACTAGTTCCCGTGTTATCAAGTGGGGGTTCCCACTGAAATTTGCGAGTGCGACGTCGGCATGGCGTTAAACCTTCAGTAGCACTGACACTTCATAGGAAGTATGAACCGTGACAGATTCGCCAGATTTTGGGAGAAGTTTAGCACCCCAGACGCAGTCAAACTTTAAAAAAGTGTGCATATGTTGCCATTTGATACTTTCCTCAACCTAGCAACATCATATTAGGCCGATGGGGTAAAGCATGCTTGTAGACATAAGTCTTTAAATCGATGTACCGGGTATGGTCAGGAAGAATATACATCAGACATATACATAAGACGACATAATTCTTTTGGTGAATTCCTCTGCCACAAAGTGGATTAAACGTTCACTTTTACGTAAGTTCTCAGAGCCAGCAGTGGCGTTAGTATTCTTATCTCAAATACACGTAGGTGGGACATATTTAGAGAGGTTGTTATTAATGTCTTTCATAGTACTCTGCAGTGAGAGTATGCAATTTTTTAAACCGATCGAGTCGCTACGTAAATCTCACATAAAGTCCAGCACAACCACCTCAGGCGTACGTTTCAGAAGTGTTTTACAATCGATCGATGACTTATGTCTTTTGGCTGGCTGACAAGAGTTTGGCATAAGTCCCTTCACCGCACATATAAGTTTACTAGGTTTGACCGTTGTGCGAAGTATTTGAAGTAAATGTTTCGGATTGTTAATAGTGATGTAAACTTTGTTCTACTAGTAATATCCATGGGTGAGTGGAGGTGAGATACACCGAAGAATTAAAAAAATTGTTTGGACTTACCTTTGGATTCTTCAGGTCCAATGGAACCCCTCCATCCAAAAAGCTCCGAAAACTATTGTAGCCGCGAAGAAGTTCATTTGTATATATATGATTGGACTCAGATACGACGTGACGGAAAAAGCTGAGGGTGGGTTAGTAGGTTATACGCAAGTGAGATGAGTCAGAAAATAATCCCAGTTAATAATGGAGGGCAGATGGCGAAGCTGTGTAACAGTCAGCCTGTTGAAGTGCGTGGTCATCGAGCGATGCACAAAAGGGGGTAACAGTGCGACAACAAGAAACACGTGACGTCAGATCCGTACCAGGACCGTTTGCATGGCCATCTCCTTTTGAACTTATGTCAATGTTTGGGTAGTTTGCGGTCATGGTGGCAGCGTACTTAACATTGGAATAAAATGTGTCCCAATGCTTCATCATGCAACCATACAACTCTAATGTAGGCACTGCAGTGACCAGATGTTGAGGTGCAACCCGTCTTCCTTGGGAGTCATGCCATAATTACTTCGTGGTGAAAATATTGCAGCTATCTTGTTGCTACGATTGGTACGCCATTTCCTCGTTGTAGGCGTAGGCTGGCTTCCGCCAAGACTAGAACTACTTGGTCGAGCAACAGGGCTACTCAGCGACTTTTGTATGGCTGCTACGGGCATCCTATAAACAGATGATGACCGCCTCCTGAGGTGATAGGCACTCTAGTTTACCTTCAGTTGGAAGTGTTTCTGCGAAGGTCACTGTCCCGCCTAATGTAGGATTGTGCTGCCCGCTTCAGTATCACAAGCCTACATTTGTAAGGCGGCATGAAACTTCTACTCCTTTAAAGCTTTTTGACGGTGGTGTAGAAAGCAAAGATTGAACACATTAAAAGGACAGAAAGTATAAGGAAAAACCTTCGAACATTTGTCATCCGTTTTCTCAAATTGACAGACGATCCTAGGATAAGGCGACAGAAGGTAGCTACACTAGAGTAAAACTGTCATAGGGGAAACATTTCAAGTGAGGGTTTCTAAATGTGATGGAATCCCGAATTGGAGAGGGCAAACATCCCACATCACCATCCGAAGCGCGCCGTCAGCAAAAGAATCTGAAGGTTGTTATTCGGTTGCTTGCTCTCATGTGAATGTGCATTTTTATAAGCACGGTTATAGGATTATATTTAATTTCTATAAGATGCTTCTCGGAAAGCAACAGCTTGTGTTCAAGCTCTTCAGGCAAACATTTTTGTGCTCTAAGGAGCGGAAACCCTGACCATTCCTCATTTACGGTTGGCTATAAAGCAAGTTTTGACACTAATTTTAGGGCTGTTCGATCCGCCGTAGCGATGAATAGACCCAGAGGTCATCTATTGCCCACATACGCGAAGAAACATCACCCCTCGTTATATTAAAAGAGCGGTTTCTTATGCATGTGAGACAACAATAAAGTTCACGCCCATCGTTTTGAGATAACCAACAAGAAGTGAGGAGAAGAGAGACCGAAAGAACCCGCTAGTGACAAGGTTGACTGGATGTATTCAAGTACAGAAGAGGGTGCTCCAATAATTGACTGCCTAAACCAATAACTTACACGCGCTGGTCAAAGGAAGAGACTGCATCGTGTGGCCCAATTTCTTCACACCAAAAGACTCACTTTTAGAAAAAAAGGGCCACCCGAAGAAGAAAAATTTGGCTATTTGTTTCAAAAACTCAGCAGTAGAACCGGTTCACCATGGTGCCGTCGGAGACAACAAATGAGTCGGAGAACATACTACTGCCGTTACACACATCAGGTGTTGCAGACCCCTGCAACATAAGGTCGAAGCCAGGTAAAACATAGGTCACTAGAGAGGCGGAAATAAGATCATTCTTTGGTGATCTGCACAAGGTTGCAACTTGAACTGGCAAGAGGATTCACAAAGTGTGATCCCTATCTCAGCAGCCGATGAAACAACACCCTCCATACAATTCACCATGCCATCCCAAGCCTTAAACATACTTTTTTGACGTGCTTCTGCAGGAATTTAGGGGGTCTTGGAGGTAAACCGGTGGAGCTGAAAACAGTGTATCGTCATCTGCTTGTGATTATAATTTTCATTACAAGGATTGGCCCTCATTAGATGTCTTGAAGCAGGAAACATCTTTACACAACATGACCTTGTCTCGGAAGAACTAGCCGGCCGGGTAGTGGCCACACACATCGGCATGCAAATAAAAGTCAAAGAGAAAACTGATAGTGTGCTAAGTCAATTATCAGACTCTTTGAACTCCGTGAACTAAACGAATATCTGTTAGGAGAGACAAACAGGTATCCTCTACGCACAGCAAAACATAAGCAATGAATCCCAATCCCGATTTCACCACCAACCCTGCTGGAGACATCGGAAAACCGACACTTATTCCGTGATAGGAAGTAAGCTGTGGACATAAACATTTTGAACAGAGACTTGAAAACATATTCATCACGATAGGGTTAACAGAGAAAGCTGAGAGAGTCATTTGATGGGGGACACAGGGAAAAGGATCACGACCAGACTATACTTTCGGCAAACGACGATCTTTTGGTGGATGATATCTGTATCCGACCTCCCCCTAGGCAAAGGCGATCACGCATTGTTGAAACTTTTCTTAATGGCCAAGGAGAAACTACGGACAGTCGAACCATAAGCGTTCCACTGTTACCATAAGTCAGACTACTAGCTTGCGAATAGTGAAATCCTGAACGTTTCATAACCACAAGAATGGGACTGTCTTGCTCTGTGGAGGGAAAATGAATACGCATGAAGGAAGTCGTCTGGCGTGCTATCGAGAAGAGTCTTCCGCAGGTTGGCAGTCGACTACTTCCCTAACGTACTTGAGTTACATGTGCAACCCAGAGGCCAATAAGGAGGAAAGGGAAATGGTGGCGTTGGTGACGCATATCATTTAAGGAATCAGACTTTCTTAACTGCAAGAAGTTACGCCGCTTTTGTAACGACAGGTAGAAATGCCAAAGTAACCCGGTTAAACAGCTAAGTTACAATCTAAAAAACGCACATTGGTTTCTGTCACAACGAAAACCGATGAATAAAGGTTTAAACCCGATTACAGGAGCTAGCAGGGGACCATCGAATGGCAACAAGGCAGTGAAGTTGTTGCGCAGCCGATTTGACGAGCACCTAAACACAGTGGTGCATCCACCACCAACATTTAGTAATGTAAGTGATTTCCAGTGGCACGATACGAAGCCGATTAACATAAAGATTTCGTCAAATCAAGTGTTGGCAAAGCTTCCAACACTCAGAATGGGGAGATCTTCAGGCTATGATGACACTAGACCAGCGGCTTTATGCATTTGTGCTGAAGTGCTACGAGTACCCACTTGCAGCTTGTTCACACACTTGTTGGAAGTAAGTCGACTCCCTGAAGAATGCCAACGTGCCATTCTTTCACCAATCTCCAGCGGAAGAGACCGAAATTGCGCAAATACAGGCCATTAGCGTTATTTTTCATATTATTAAATGCACTGGGAAGCATGGTTGCGGATGTTCTTTGGGACTACCCAAACGGAAACGCCATTGTTCACCCGCCCAGTGTGGCTTCGGAACCGGATGGTCATGTGCCACAAACTTGACGACAACTTGGAATGACTGGACCACCGGATGGGAAAACAAGCCACTTGTTTGTGTCATCTTTCTGGACTTGGCCAAGGCTTTTGACAGCGTCTCACACTACAACATGCCCACTAACCTTCCAGAAGTGGGCATCACACTGAACCATTCACAGCATGTTTACGGCATGCCCAGAGTTTAATAAATTCTGCAATAAAGCAAAACAGAACCCGGTTGGCCTGGATGAGTGCAAGATCAGGAGTTTCTTGAGCAGCCACCCTCGGACCACTCCTGTTTTTATCATTCATCAATGAACTTCCTACCAAAAGCTACTCCTTCCATTTACCCTCCACGCAGAAATGTGGTGGACAATAGGATGGGTGAGGACTCTAGAATACTGAAACACCATCTGCCGCAGCTGTAGCCACAGTCAGCTACGAATGATTTAGGCTTCAAAGCCACGATACTTTTCCTAGAGGGTCAGCTTGGTAGGAGAACCCCTGATATATTCCCCATAATATTCAAAAGTTATGTTATACCAAATCCTGCCTTCCCTCTACCAAAGAGAAACGCAAGTACTTTCGAGAAGATACAGAGAAGAGCGACGAGGTCACTTGTCGAACCAGCAGCTGAAACACATGCTCAGCGTCTTGGGCAAATCAACTCATTCGCTATCAAGGGAAAAGAGACTACCTAATAACGACCTAAAAGGTTACTCACCAAGTAAACAACCGCAACTGTACACCATTATCAGTCCAAAATCGATGGTCTCATGAGAATCCCACTTGATTAATCCACCATGGAGCAGCAAAGAATGTGATATAGAGTTCATCCTCACACACAGTGCATGCCCTATGAAACGCTTTATCGAAAGAAGTAGCCCCAGCTACATCTGTTGATTCCTTCGAACGACCGCTTGATAAGTACATGGGTGTGAACGGCTTGCGATCATCATTCGCCAGCAGCCCTTGAAAGCATGCTCATATATCTCTCTATTCCCTAACCAAAGAATCTGCAATAAAACCCATCCATTCTTCACAGAATTACGAATACTACTTATTTTCCGTACGTAGTTTCCACCTATAATATCGTCAAATAGTTACTTACAGGTGCCAAAAAACAATCCCTATCACCAAAACAATAGGCAGCTAGAGATTTATGTGGCCGCTGAAGGATTTGACTGAACAAAACATGCTGAAAATCTAGAAGACTAAAAGTTTCCCATTGCAGCACTATTAAAATTATATATTGTGTAAAAGTTTGAGTTGGCGCGTTGTTTGAAAGAAGCTGTTCTTTCGCGTTGATAGTTCGTAGTAAGTTGTTATGTGTGTTTTTATTGTCATATAAATGTCTGTTTTTTTATCAAATCAGATTCCCTGGAACTAATAAATGTCTTATACTTCTTAATAAGGTGTTTGCTCCTATGAAGTTATGCCTAACTACCTCTTCAATGTAATTTCTACTGAAGTACTCCTTATTTACAGACATTTACTGCGAACTTTTTATTTGTTGCAAATTTAAGTTGGGCGTAAAGGTGAATTTGATCATTATTCCAGCCAGTATTTACTGGTGCATTTCCTAAATTTTAGATCTTTAAGCGCCCGATGTATTGCCCTGTTAGCCTTGAAACTAGCCTCCTTGGCCCGACTAAAGCAGTGGTCCAACGTTTGGTCCCATATGCACTACTTCCGGCTCCACATCAGACTCTTCCCAACGTTGACCTATTCGAACCGATGAAAATGTTGACTCTTACGTAGGATGGCTATATTATCCAGTCAGCAATTTCGTAGGCAACGTTGAGCTATGAATCTGATGTGGAACCAAATATAGTGCAAATAGGCTAAACGTTGGGCTAGTGTTTTGGTTGGGCATATACTCACCCCCGACTCTGTAAGGATGTAGGCATGACTGCAATCTGGGAATTGATTAGATTGTTTGAAAAGTTATCGCATGCCGGAAGTGTTCCACCACCCTAAAATGATTCAATTATTATGCCCATATTAAAAAATCGTCCACGTAATGTATGTCACAATCATCGGGGTATTGGTCTCTTACCAGTAGCGTCGAAAATAATGCCTGCTATCATACTTCTCGGACTTAGTGAACCACGTGAAGAAATGACTTGTGAGAGGCAGACCGATTTTCGTTCACGTTGTGGATGCATCAATCGTGTGTTTACTTCCCATCACCTGCTTCAACATCATCATACGTATTGTAGGCCAACAATCATTGTGTTTCCTGATATTAAGGCTACCTTCAATTGGTTGGAGAGACCTGTACTCTGGGATTGTATGTTAGAGAGGGGAGTGTCTGAGGAATTTCTTAACATCTTCAAATACAGCCTCAGATAGAGTGAAGGTATACAACCACCTATCTCCATTGTTTCAAACCAGCAGTGGAATTTCGTAGGAGGCTGTTCAAGCTCATTCCCAACCACCGGGAGCAAATAGCCAGATGTCAGTGAGATGGTCTGTGATCTAGATCGTACGCCTTCAAACGATATTCAAACACGTCTGGAACGCCTATCGTGCTCCATCTGACGAAGCAGAGGTCCATAAGGAACTCGAAATTCTAAAACGCCACAAATTACTCGGCCCAAATAACTTACCCCCGACTCTTAAAGGATGAAGGCACAACTGTAGGTTGTTTGAGAAGTTGTCGCACACCGAAAGTGTTACACGAATCTATAATGAGGAGTCGACACACAGTTAGAAGTTTTAATAGCTACATGGTAGAAGAGTGTTATTAGGCTTTCTTCACAGAAAGACACATACATATATATACACAGTAGGCGATATGGCTGACCGCCACCAACTGAACGGATTAGTTACAAGGTAGACAGACACAAGGTAGATGATATGAACTGTAGACAAGAAATAACACATAAATATTTTCTAATAATAACTTATGTTAACTAGAA
This sequence comes from Heterobilharzia americana, assembly GCA_944470555.2. Taxonomy (NCBI): domain Eukaryota; kingdom Metazoa; phylum Platyhelminthes; class Trematoda; order Strigeidida; family Schistosomatidae; genus Heterobilharzia; species Heterobilharzia americana. Next base: position 77,308,929 of record OX104128.1, read on the forward strand.
ATAATAGGAAAAACATGATTTTTTCTTCTCTCTCTCTCTCTCTCGTTTATATACTACAAACAAAACTCGAAATAACAGCAACAACAACAAACACAATTACTTTAATGTGACGCTAGTTTAAATTGACGTTTACGCCACCTATCGAATGCATTGACCATTAAACTGGCAACAACCCCCAAAACTATACCAACTGGTAATTGTGATAAAAACATTAATTTAAGATGTTGTGAACGTGTACGATAAACCCTTGATGAATAAACCCAAGCATAGTTTCTAAAAAAAACAACATAGAAAGTAATAAACAAGCAAGCTGAAAGTTGATGAATACAATTCAACTGATACATTATATATATCTTTACATTCTTTCAAATTATTCTTTATCCTTCGGTTTCCTAATGGAACAAATAGGGCTTCAGAAGTACGACACCATTTCACTCTCTTCTCTTCACTTTGGCTCCATGACTGCTCATAAGCTTTCACTTCTTCTTCATACCATCTCCTTCAAGTTCAACTTGTCGTTAAATCTTTCGGTTCCACTCAACGGTCTAGCCTAAGACGTTATGTCCCCGAATCGCCTTCTTAGTGTATGTTCAAGCTGGCTGGCTGGCTTCAGGAAGTACAAATCATATGCGGACCAAATTGCAACGCTATGCATCATTAAAAAACAGAGCATAGAATGGCAGTCAACTCTTTACCTCGTCTTTATCAATTTTGAAAACGCCTTGTACAGCGTCGACTGAGAAGTGATTTAGCAGTTGCTTTAACACTACGGTTTTAGTGCCACAAACCTTTATCAACCTCATTCAACAGCTATATGATGATGATGATGATGATGTTATATGTCAAGTGATTCACAATGGAAAGCTCAGTGATGTCTTTGAAGTGAAATGAAGACAGGAGAAAGACAGGGTTATTTATTATCTATCACCGATCATCTTCTTCTTTGTCGTCGACTCAACTGCACTACATCATGCGACAAATACCTGTGACGAGCGAGAACAGGGGCATACCCTGTTTGACCAGTGAAAAGACCCTACAAGATTTGGGTTTCGCCAATCATGATTTATCTCTAATGTCGCACACGCTCGAAGATCTACAGGTGAAAACTAGCAGGTCCACAGAAGAAGCGAGGTGACACAGCGAAGCAAGATGGGACTTCCTTCAGGTGATGAAGATACCCAACCGACAACAACAACAACAAGCAGCAATCAACATCAACTGCAGAAATTTAAACGGAGTTGTCTCCTCCACCTACCTACCCACCCACCTACCTACCTACCTACCTATCTAGAAGGCAGCATCGTTTCAACCACATACGACACAGGCTCACATCACGATGTCAAAGCCAACATTGGAAAGACACTAAGACAGTCGTTCCTGCATTAGTCCGAAGAAATCAGTGTGGAGATCAACTGCACTGCACTCCACTCCACTGCACTCAGCATAAAGCGTGGACAACATCCGGATTCTCAACACTAATCTCAGTCAAGTCAGTACTTGCTTCGATGTGATAGTTGAGAGAGTTGGCGCGTTACGAAAAGCATTTTTAACAAACTGAAGACATGCATCATCAACAATTGCCGAAGACGCTCACTCCATACTGAAGATGGAGATCAGATGACCAGAAGGAATAAGCAAGTTAGAACTCTGGCTGGCCTGGCAACTAACCAAGAAGATATCACTCAACAAACATGCAGCAGAAGAATGCGGAGATGGATTGGATTGAACATAGACTGAGAAGGTCGTTTGGGGATATCATGCGCCACTAGGAACCCAAGGGAGAAATAATAATAACAATAATAAAAGTACTGAAAGGTGTTTTACCTCAGCGATCAGTTGATCAGTAATTAGCTTTTTTTGTTTGGAAAATGCTTCACAGCTTGTCTATGCTTGTTGAAGTCATCGTGTAAGCAACGTTGATGTCATACGAAGGGTATCGGGAAGAATATGCAAATCAATCGATGAAACTGTGAAACGTAGTCGACCGAACCGACTTCGATGTGTACTGTGCATGCCTAGCCACCATCTACTTCGACGTACCATGGTAAGGGGTATTGGATTAGGTTGGAAGAGGGGGTTCAGGTTGAGCATACCACGATGTGGCACTAATCGATGAAGTCTCTGACTAGTGGTGTGAGTCATGTGAGGCGAAGCGGATTCCTTAGCTGGAGTCCGCTAGACGATAGGAGTTTGTGCTTCAGGTTTTACGTCGACTTTGTCTGTCTGTCTGTCTGTCTGTCTGTCTTATTACCACTATCTCAAGAGTTGCTTGTCTGTTTTGTAAATACCTCGCTCCCTTGAGATAAGTGGAACGCAGCAGCACTAAAATAAGAAGATGAACAAAAGGTAGACTTGAATTGAAAAGACTACCTCAAGAGATAATATATACCACCTTGGGAGCATACACTACTGCCTAGCGACAATGCACCAAATTGTAGAACTGTCACATACTTCTAGACGACAGTGATGTAGAAAGTTTGGTGTAAACTGGGCAGTAAAATATTAGTCCGAATCGCCCTACATGGCTCAAACCACAAATCAAGGACTTTATGCATTGATCCCACATTCTAGCCCCATCATCCCCAACCTTTTCCTAGTCTGAATTTACTTCGGAAAACATGGTGTAACGATGTAGACGGTGGTTAGGCATACGCGACACATGTCCTAGCCAACCATCTCAGTCGATGAACGTCTACAACCACACCAACTGACTGGCCTCTGTTTACCGTCTATGTATATGACGTATATTCAGATGACTTGAGTCAGTCACATATCCTATATCATCTTTAATTTCGCTCAGCTCTTCTCAAAGTAGAACAAATAACATAACACAAATAAGATACGCGACTATGAACAATAATCTCACTTCTGGAACTCCAACTTACAACATATCCACAGAGCTAACTATCCAGGAGACTGGAATATCTTCTGCAATAATACCAACACTCTTACAAACCATCAAAGGCATTATCATATACAGAATGATAAACTTCCAATGTCACAGCATTGTATTCACATCAATCGAACAGCAATAGTCAAGGATAGTATGTTTAACAACATACTTCCAGTTCGATGCGAAGATATACAAACATCTGGAAGGAACCCCAATAAAGTCACCGAGTTTTAAAAAGGTTAGTAATAATCATTCGATAAGAAAAAAAATATCAGTAGAACAGTAGAGTTTGTAGAGTTGTCCATCATCGTTTTAGACATTAGCGCGCCATGGGGTTTCGAACTGTGAGTTCCTAGTGGAACATAGGGCTTCAGTAGCACGTCTCCATTGCACTCTGTTCTCTGCGGTCTTTGAAACTGGTTCCACGACTGCCCACAAGCTTTCATTTCTTCCTCGCATGATCTCATCATCATCATTATCAACATAGGACCAGGCATTACTGCGTAACGGTCCGAGTTGCCACACCTCATATCAGCACATCAAGTAAAAAGGTAGTGAGGTGAAGGATGAAGATAAGTGAATGCAGTCAAAAGAAATATAAAGTACGAAAAGAAAGGAAAGAGGAGTGACAAAATAGTGAGATTCGGTATAGCGTTGTTAAGATGAGGATAATGTGTGTATACATCTGCGCCACTGACTTCGGTTCTGAGCCATATCACCTAGGGTCTCCAACCACTGGTTCCTCTTGTCCCGTGGACCCCAACCACCTAGTCTGCATCGTCCTACATGGCTTAAACCAACAGTCAGAGACTTCATACATTGGTGCCATGTTTTAGTCTGGCCATTTTTAGCTGCCACCTCAGGCCTTTTTCCAGCCTGGACCCACCTCAGCCAACATTGTGTGACGAGGCAATCGGTGACTAGGCATACGTAGTACGTGTCCCAACCATCTCAGTCGATGAAGGTTCACAACCTCGTCGACTGACTTACCTCTTCTCCCCAAAACTCTACACCTAACTTCTGCATTACTCACATGGTGACACCACGGAATACGTCCTATACTACGAAGGCAACGGTGGTCAAACACCTGAAGCCTTTTTGTATCTTCCACTTTCAATGGCCATGTTTCACAGCCATACAGTAGAACAGAGCGGACTGCTGTGCAGTACACGCGACCCTTAATAGACAAACGAATATCACGGCGGCGCCATAGGTGGCGCAAATTGGCAAAAGCCAATCGAGCCTTTTGTATCCGTGCAGAAATCTCATCGGCAACTAACCCACCGGAGTTGATCCTACTTCCCAGGTAAGTGAAGTGGTCAACACACTCAACCACTTCACTCTCTATTGTTAACCGCGGTACCGCTGAAGACCAGTCCTGGAGCAAAAATTTGCATTTGGGTGGTGAAAATCGCATCCCAAACATTCTCAAATTCCCACTCAAAGTGTTCAGAAGACTCTGCATCTTGTCAGCGTCTTCACCTAACAGGACTATGTCATCTGCATATTCTAGATCTAAGGAAAATTCACCTGTGATCCGGTCAACGTCTTTGTAATTAGGTGACGAGAGGGAAACCTCCATAAGAATATCTATGATAAAATTAAATAAGAATGGGGATAGTGGGCATCCTTGACGGACACCACTTGATGAGTATAGCTCCCTGGACAACTCACCATAGGCTCTAACATGCCCACAAGTGTTCGAGTAGAGAGCTTTCAATAAGGTGATGTACTTACTAGGCACGCCTTTCAGTGACAGACACTGCCATAAGACTTCTCGATCAACGGAGTCAAATGCCGCCTTCAGGTCGAGAAATACAGCTATTGTCGGGCGTCTGTAAGCATGCCTATGTTCCAGGACCTGGCGCAGTGTGAATATTTGGTCGATACATCCACGGCCAGGTCTAAAGCCTGCCTGGTTTTCTCGGGCTTGCTGTTCCCGAGCTCCACTCAGGCGTCGGAGAATTATAGAACTTAGGATCTTAGACACTATGTTTGTCAGGCTGATTCCTCTGTGGTTATCACAAGAGGACTTCTCGCCTTTCTTGAAGACTGGGATGATGAGTGACTTAGACCAGTCGGAGGGGATCGTATTTGATTCCCATATACTGGCTAACACTTCCGTTAGCCTGACTAAGAGAACTCTACCACCATTCTTGTATACCTCAGCAGGTAGTCCGTCTGGTCCTGCTGCCCTTCCCCGTTTCAGGCTACCTACCGCTTTCTCAACTTCTTCTAGTGTTGGGGGACCTGTCTCTATGTCCCATTCAGGGTCCGACTGGATAGCGGGCAGCGCAATGGTGGCTGGAGGCCAGTTAAACTGTTCCTCAAAGTGTTCTGCCCATCGTCCCAGTCGCCTTCCCTGCGAGTGAATCGCCGATCCGTCCTTCTCCGCTATAACCTCACTAACTGTTGTTGACCATTTCCCCCCAGTCTCCTTAATAAGTCTAAATAACTGTCTACTGTTACCGATCGCCGCTGCCTTTTCCATCTCTTTAGCCTTTGCTGCCCACCACTGTTCACGATCGTTGCGCAGACTTTTCGTCAGTTTATTTTTAAGTTGCGCTCGCTCTTCATTGTACTCAGAGCCTGCAGGGATGCATTCACGTGCATCCATTAGTTTGGAAGAAGCTGCTGATATCCACTGGCTCTTTTTAGCCATTATCTTGGAGTCGGCTACAGTCTCCAGTGCTGCTTTTACAGTAGACTGAAGATGGCACCAAGCTTCTTCTGGATGAGTGACAGTCTTTTGTTCCGATAACTGCCTAGCCAACTTCTCACTGAACACGGCTTTGGTGTTTTCGTTGTCCAGCAGAACTCGTAGTGGTTTTGTTGCCAAATTTTTTCTACGTCCATTGAGACGCAGGCATATACGTGCTCGGACCAACGCATGATCGCTGTCCAAACACGTACTCCAGAAGGAGCGGCAGTCTTCCACCGATCCTCTCCAGCGATGACTAATAGCAATGTGGTCTATCTGTGTCCATCGCTGAGTCGAGCTCGGTGGACGCCAGGTCAGACAGTGCCTTTCTTTATGTCTGAAATTTGTGCTGGCTAAAAATAGGCGGTTATCTGAGCATAGTTGTAATAGGCGATCACCGTTATCTGTACGTTCAGCTGGGATTCCGAAAGTGCCACCTAAGTGCCTTTCTGCCTCACTCAGTCTACCCACCTGTGCGTTGAGGTCACCTGCAACAACCACTACGTCCGAACGTTTGGCTTTCGAGAGGAGGTTAGACAGTTTATGGTAGAACTCGTCCTTCACTTCATCCGAACTACAGTCAGTGGGTGCGTAAGCAGAGATTACAAAGAGACAACGGCGAGTCTCACTATTCCTTTTAGTTCTCACTGTGCCGTTCAGCCTCATAGCGCAGAGGCGACTATCAACTGGGATCCAGTCTAGTAGTGAGTTTTCTGCCCTGGTGCTTAATGCTATACCTACACCTGCAAGACCACGAGAGCTAGCTATCGAATCTCCAGAAACTCGAAGGGTGAATTTTGCAGATTCACCAGATTGGTCAGGAGAGGTCAGGTGAATAACCACACTTGGGTCCTGTATGCGTGTCTCACAAACACAGCACACATCCATGCCTCGAGTTGCTAGAGTCTTTGCCAACGAAGCCTGTTGGCCAATTTGACGGAGGGTGCGGACATTGAAGGCTCCAATATGTAATTTGGAGCGTGGTTTAAGGAGACCAGGGATGCTGTTCTGTGGACTCAGATCGTTGTCGAAGGCTGCAGAGGTAGGAGAAATTGAAGATGATGCAGCATCATTAATTAAGAGACGTGAAGGAAGATTAGAAGGTAATGATGGAGGAGGAGGATAGCAGTCAGAAGAAACTTGGGTGCTGACAGAGTTGTGAGGGCGGTTGACACTTCCCGGCTGCCCACACCGTGGAAGGCTATTTCTTCTTAAGGTACCTGAAAGAGATTTGTGTGACCGCAGAGCCCATCGGACATCTGCTTGAGGCCTGTCACACCCAGCCTTTTGAGTATGATTATTTTGAACTTTTGTATTTTTGGGGCCGGATGGGCGAAAGGAAACGACAAGTGAACCAACACCGCCGGCCCGGCAGACCGTGGGGCGTGGTGGAGTGTGTTATTTTTGGGGCCGACCTTTTCTAACCCCCCCTTCCACTGAGAAGGCAGCATCAGCATGGCACTGCTGGTCATCCAAGGGAAACACCTTACTGCTGTCACACCCCATCCAGCTAGCAGCAGTACGACTTCGCCCTCAGACCCCCATCATAGTGTAGCAATTTACACTATGACGGTAACTGCTTTTCGTCTAACCACTACCCAACAGACCTTTCTGGTATGGTAGGACCTCGAGGGAACAAGCGTTCCACCAGCATAGCTCGTTGGGTCATTGTGATATGCAAGCCCGACCACCACGTCAAGGTAGCAGCTATCGCTCGGGCCTCACATGATCTACTTTATGTCACCCTCACCTCGGACGCCCAAGTCGTCGTTTCCCCTATGGATTCCACTCGACAGCCTGGCCTGACCGTGATGTCTCCAATCGGCCTTCGCAGTATATGTCCAATCCATCTCCACCTTGTTCTGCTGCATATTGGTTGGGCGATGGGTTCTTAGTTGGTTCGTTGCCATTCATCTGATCTTAAGTATCGAGTGAGCGTAAGCTGCAGCTGTTGATAAATGTCTCTAGTTTGATGGAAGTGCTTTTCGTTACCAGCTAAGTTTCTGAACTATGTGGCAGCAGTGACTTGACTTATTTGGTGTTGAAAATCCGGATCTTGTCAACGCTTTATTGCTGAGTACAGTAGATTTCCACATTGATCATTTCAGATTGATGAAGGAAGGGCTGTCTTGCTGTCTTCCCGATTCTGGTATTGACATCCTCGTCTATGCCGCCTGTAGTGGAAACAATGCTGCCTAAGTAGGTGAAACAGGCTACTTCCTAAAGGTTTCTCCTGTTAGTGGTGCTTGCCACTCATGTTGAAATCACTTTGGCATCAACTAATCTTGGAAACCTTTGTCTGATTATATCGTCAAGACAGATGTAAGAAATGTATTCCTTTCGCCTTATTTTAATTCATTTTTCCTTTACCTCACCCTTCACACAAAATCCCATGACAATAGACTGGGGTAAAGTATCTCTCATCTCTTGATAAATATGAACCTCTCACAAGGTCAGAGATGACTGACACTGAAGAATTCCACTCTAAAATGAGGCAATTATTATGCACATATTAAAAAATCGTCCACGTAATGTATGTCACAATCATCGGGGTATTGGTCTCTTACCAGTAGCGTCGAAAATAATGCCTGCTATCATACTTCTCGGACTTAGTGAACCACGTGAAGAAATGACTTGTGAGAGGCAGACCGATTTTCGTTCACGTTGTGGATGCATCAATCATGTGTTTACTTCCCATCACCTGCTTCAACATCATCATACGTATTGTAGGCCAACAATCATTGTGTTTCCTGATATTAAGGCTACCTTCAATTGGTTGGAGAGACCTGTACTCTGGGATTGTATGTTAGAGAGGGGAGTGTCTGAGGAATTTCTTAACATCTTCAAATACAGCCTCAGATAGAGTGAAGGTATACAACCACCTATCTCCATTGTTTCAAACCAGCAGTGGAATTTCGTAGGAGGCTGTTCAAGCTCATTCCCAACCACCGGGAGCAAATAGCCAGATGTCAGTGAGATGGTCTGTGATCTAGATCGTACGCCTTCAAACGATATTCAAACACGTCTGGAACGCCTATCGTGCTCCATCTGACGAAGCAGAGGTCCATAAGGAACTCGAAATTCTAAAACGCCACAAATTACTCGGCCCAAATAACTTACCCCGACTCTTAAAGGATGAAGGCACAACTGTAGGTTGTTTGAGAAGTTGTCGCACACCGAAAGTGTTACACGAATCTATAATGAGGAGTCGACACACAGGTTAGAAGTTTTAATAGCTACATGGTAGAAGAGTGTTATTAGGCTTTCTTCACAGAAAGACACATACATATATATACACAGTAGGCGATATGGCTGACCGCCACCAACTGAACGGATTAGTTACAAGGTAGACAGACACAAGGTAGATGATCCTGGCTTTGACTTCGTCATGTTTGCCTGTGTTGCCCGTGATTGAAACGATGCTGCCTTCTAGTTAGGTAGGTGAAAGCGACAACTTCGTTTAGATTTCTCCCGCTGATGGTGATTAGTGATTGTAGTTGTTGTTGTTGGTTGGGTATCTCCATCACCTGTGTCTTGTCTACATTCACCTGAAGAAAGTCCCATCTTCCTTCGCTGCACTGCCTTGCCTCTTCTGCCAACTTGTTAGTTTTCACCTGTAAATCTTCGAGCTTGTGTGACATTAGACATAAGTCATCATTGGCGAAATGCAAATCGTGTAGGGTTTTTTCATCGGTTGAGCGTATGCCCCTGTTCTCGCTCCTCACAGTTAGTCGCGTGACCCAGTCCATTTGAGTCAACCACAAAGAGGAAGATGACCGGTGATAGATAGATAGTAGGCAACCTTGTCTTACTCCTGCCTTCACTTCACTTAAAAGATGTCACTGAGCTTTCCATTGTGAATCATTCGGCATGTAGCATCATTATCCTCATATTGCTGTTGAATGAGGTCCTTGTCTTCCACAGTTACTGTAAACTGTATAAGTAGGGCCCGTTCTTACTCAGTCCGAGATACGATAAACTCATCTGATTCCCAGTCTTGAACTCTCTCTGCAAATTACTCTGGTTGCATCGTCTCAACCTTCAACTATCAATCCGTGTTTTCGTTAGTTCTCACGACTCTGCATTATAACACAGTTACACGATTTCAGCATTCCTCTTTGCCATCGATAACATTCTTTAGACAACGCTGAGAGGTACATGATGTTAGTGTAGATGTACTACCCGGAGAACCTCTATTCGACTTTGAATACGATATAGGCCACCGGATACAAGAAATCCTACGGAGACAACGAATGTTGAACATACATAGTCGTTGCATATCCTCAGCTTGGAGAGGCCAGGTTTCACTGGCGTAGAGCAGAACTGATTGCAGCAAAACGTTGTAAACCCAACCTTTTACGTCGAACTAACGGCACCAAAGGTGCTCTAGACTGAAGTATACCGATTTGGTTTTCGATATGCCATTAGAAATTTCACCGCTCGTACTTCCACAAATGATACTATCAGCTTATTCAAGGTTGAATAGATGTTCTCCAGGTAGAACATCTACACCACCTTTTTCAGAGCTGTTTCACGAATGTCATCGATGGAAAAGTTAAAGAGGAATGGAGTAATCGGGTAACCCAGCCCAATTTCACTGCTAGTTTAGAACAATAAAGACAGGTGGTTGTATACCTTCACTCTGCCTGAGGTGCTATTTCAAGATGTTAGGAAATTTCTCAGGGACACTCATCTCCAACAGACAATTTCAGAGTATCCATCCATCCATCCAGATCAACCTAGGATCAGGCATTACTGCGTAACGGTCCAACTTGCCACACCTCATATCAGTACATCAAGTAGGAAGGTAGTGAGATGAAAGATGAAGATAGGAGGATGCAGTCAAAAGAAAGTACTAAGCACGAAAAGAGAGAAAGGAAGGATGAGAAAGTGGTGAGACTCGCTATAGCGTTGTTAAGATGAGGATAATGTGTGTGAGGATGTATCTTCACTACTGTTTCCATTCTTATTCGATTTCATCATAGATATTCTTATGGAGGTCTCCTTCTCGTCACCTAATTACACAAACGTTGACCTATTCACAGGAGAATTTTCATTAGACCTAGAATATGCAGATGACATAGTCCTGTTAAGTGAAGACGCTGACAAGATGCAGAGTCTTCTGAACACTTTGAGTAGCAATTTGAGAATGTTCGGAATGTGTTTCTCACAACCCAAATGCAAATTTTCGCTCCAGGATTGATCTTCAGCGGTGCCACGCTTAACAATAGAGATTGAAGTGTTTGAGTGCGTCAACCACTTCACTTACTTGAGAAGTAGGATCAGCCCTGGTAGGTCAGCTGCCGATGAAATCTCTGTACGGATACAAAAGGCTCGATTGGCTTTTGCCAATTTGCGCCACCTATAGCGCCACCGTGATATCCGTTTGTCTATTAAAGGTGGCATGTAATGCAAAACAGTCAGGTCTGTTCTACTGTAGACTCGGTTGATCGAGAAATCTTATGGCAACGTCTCTCACTGAAAGGCTTGCCGAGTAAGTACATCACCTTATTGAAGGCTCTCTACTCAAACACTTGTGGGTGAGTTATAGCCTATGGTGAGATGTCAGGTGAGCTGTACTCATCGAGTGGTGTCCGTCAAGGGTGCACACTGTCTCCATTCCTATTCAATTTTATCACAGGTATTCTTATGGAGGTCTCCCTATCATCACCTGATAACACAGAGGTTGACCTAATCACAGGAGAATTTCCGTTAGACATAGAATATGCAGATGACATAGTCCTGTTAAGTGAAAACGCTGACAAGATGCAGAGTCTTCTGAACACAGAGTAGCAATTTTAGAATGTTTGAGATGCGTTTCTCACCGCCCAAATGCAAATTGTTGCTCCAGGATTAGTCTTCAACGGTGCCCCACCATGGCTAATAATAGACAGTGAGTGTAGTGGTTGAGTGTGTTGACCACTTCACTTACTTGGGAAGTAGGATCAGGCCTGCCCCATGACTCAGTGGCCGGTGAAATCTCTGCACCAATACAAAAGGCTTGATTGGCTTTTGCCAATTTACGCCACCTATAGCGCCGCCGTGTGTACTACACAGCAGTCAGGTCTGTTCTAATGTACGGCTGTGAAACATGGCCATTAAAAGTGGAAGACATGAGGAGGCGGCTTCAGGTGTTTGAACAGTGTTGCCTTTGCAGTTATAGGCCATATTTCGTGGTGTCACCACGTGAGTAATGCACAAGTCAGGAGTAGAGATTTAGAAAGTAGAGGTAAATCAGTTGACTAGGTTATGAACCTTCATCGATTGAGATGGTTGGGACACGTATTACGTATGCCTAGTCACCGATTACCTCGTCACACATTGTTGACCGAGGAAGGCGCAGGATGGAAAAAGGCCTGAGGTGGCCAGACTAAAACATGGCACAAATGTATGAAGTCTCTGACTGTTGGTTTGAGCCATGTAGGGCGATGCAGACTAGGTGGTTGGGGTCTGCGGGACAAGAGGAACCAGTGGTTGGAGACTGACTCTAGGTGATCACATGCCTCAGAACCGATGTCAGTGGCTCAGATGTATCACACTATTATCCTCATCTTAACGACGCTACACCGAATCTCATCACTTTTTCATTCTTCCTTTCTTCTTCTCTACTTCAATTCTCTGACTGGATGGATGTACTGTTCGACATGTTCTTATCACAGACACAACTCCTTGCTATAATAAGCTGTACGTTCAAGGGAGACAGTAGACAACTAGTCACCAATTAACAACCTGCCAGTTTTATTCGTATCGTGGTTAAGATAATTTGTGGTAAGGTACTAAAACAAGACTAGAGACAATAAACCTCTTGTGGACACGGTGTTCATTAACTTTGGCAAGGATTTCGATAAAGTTTTACACTCAAGTTAATTATGGAAGTTTCATAAACTTGGTATTCAAAATAGAGTGGAAACATAGATTAGAGAAAATTAACAGAAGACTACAAGTAGGAAAAAAGAATACTATCTAAGTGATAATCTCTCGCCCGTAGACATTTTTATGGCGCTATCCTTCAACTACTACTCTTCTTTCTTCATGCTATCGAAATACTGAAGATCATAGAGCCACTGACATCGGTTCTGAGGCATGTGATCACCTAGAGTCAGTCTCCAACCACTGGTTCCTCTTGTCCCGCAGACCCCAACCACCTAGTCTGCATCGCCCTACATGGCTCAAACCAACAGTCAAAGACTTCATACATTTGTGCCATGTTTTAGTCTGGCCACCTCAGGCCTTTTCCCATCCTGCGCCTTCTTCGGTCAACAATGTGTGACGAGGTAATCGGTGACTAGGCATACGTAATACGTGTCCCAACCATCTCAATCGATGAAGGTTCACAACCTCGTCAACGACTAACCTCTTCCCCCTAAAACTCTACTCCTGACCTTTGCGTTACTCTAATGGTATGTTTAACGAATTGAAGGCAATCTTAGTATGAAGAAACACTATGATTGTTGGCCTACAATATGTGTAACGATGTTCATACGTCTCGCCGAGGGTAAACACATGATCAATGCATCTGTGATACGAAGCAAACTCAGTATAGTTTTCGCTGACCAGGAAATAATCCTTCAAATTATTTTCTCTTAGTTATGAGTTTATCCTTCAACACTAGATAGTGCCTATGCATAAATCAATAGTTTACACACATAGTTGAATTGTTAACATAAGATTATCACTTTTGTTTTATATTATAGATTGTATTGAAGGTTAAAGAAATATGGAGAACTGGAAGTGTCCTGATTGGAAGAAATACACTCTTGATCATCCATCTTTAAAGGAATATGTTGAAAAATTGAATAAATTAGGTTTAAAAGATCCATGGATTAGGTAGGTGTTGTTGTTGTGTTAGTTTTTTTTTTAAAAAAAACATTCGTTTACTAATAAATGTATTACAATCCATTCATAATTGTAATTTTTTGTTAAAATTCGATCGAAATTCACATACACCACAACTTTATGTGTATATATTTGTACAGTAGCCAATGAGCCACACCTATTGTGTGTGTGTTTTGCAGGCCTGATGAAGAAGAAGGAAGAAGAGAAGAAAGAAATGAAGAATGACAAAATGGTGAGAATCGGTAAAGCGTCGTTAAGATGAGGATATGTAAACATCTGCGCCACTGACATCAGTTCTGAGCCACTGGTTCCTCTTGTCCCGCGGACCACAACCACCAAGTCTGCATTGCCCCACATGGCTCAAACCAACAGTCAGATACTTCATGTATTGGTGCCGTGTTTTAGTCTGACCACCTCAGGCCTTTTTCCAGCCTCGACCTACTTCGACCAACAACGTGTGACGAGGTAATCGGTGACTAGGCCTACGTAACACATGTCTCAGTCAACCATCTCAGTCGATGAAGGTTCACAATCGTGTCAACTGACTCACCTCTTCTCCCTCTCTAAAACTCTACGCATCGTTCACTGTCGAATAGAACACTTAGTGAATTCAAGAGAATAAGCTTCTTTCGTTAAAACCTTCAAAATGTGTTGTATAACGTGTTATACCAAACCGGCTGAAACCAGTAAGGTTACTGTCTATTGTTAGCTGAGGCGCCGTTGAACACCAATCCTGAAGCAACAATTTGCATTTCGGTGACGATAAATGCATCCTAAACATTCTGAAATTGCCACTCAAAGTGTTCAGAAGACTCTACGTCTTGTAAGCGTTTTCACTTAACAGGACTATGTCATCTGCATATTCTAGATCTGATGAAAATTCTCCTGTGATTAGGTCAACCTCTGTGTTATCAGGTGATGATAGGGAGACCTCCATAAGAATATCTATGATAAAATTGAATAGGAATGGAGACAGTGTGCACCCTTGACGGACACCACTCGATGAGCATAGCTCTCTGGACATCTCACCATAGGCTATAACACACCCAAAGTATTCGAGTAGAGAGCCTTCAATAAGGTGATGTACTTACTCGGCACGCCTTTCTGTGAGAGACATTGTCATAAGACTTCTCGACCAGCGGAGTCGAATGCTGTCGCCTTTAGGTCAAGAAATACAGTTATTGTCGGGCGTCTGTGATGTTGATGACGATGATGATGATAGTGATAATGAATCAAATCAGTCCTGGTTTTTTTGTTTGTTTATGCAGAAATAATGGAGTTGAGACTAGCATTGACGGCAAATGTTTTGAGTCACTCTTTATGCTTACTAATTAGTAATTGCCAAGAGGCAGCTAACTGTACTCCATCTCATCTGTTAAAACTGTCTGAATTCGCGCATATATGTAGCGCTTTGGCTGTCACCCTTTCTTGGTATGACCTAAAACCTTTCCATAGAACCTTAGTTTCGTCAAAGTTAATTTTGTGTACCATTTCTATGGAGTGTACCTGCCTGGCTGTTTCCCCTGCTGTACAACCTTCGCATTTGATTTCATAGACTCAGCTCTACTGATTTCCTTTAGGTACTACATCTTTAACTTTTATTAAGTTAGAACTTATGGTATTTATTACACGAAAGTAAACTCTTATATTGTGTTTATTGAGAATCCTTCTTATTTCTTCTGAAGTCTCCTTTCGGTATGAGTTTATAACCGTGCTTGTCCATTTATTTGGAAGGAGTTTCAGTACATACTTCATTTCATTGTTTGCTTCCAAGTGTTAGGCAAACTCACTTTAACTCTTCTTCTTTATCCCATTCTGTTGTAACAAGATGGTTAGCTCTGCTAATCAGATTCCGTGCGACAGTTTACTTTAGTAGTCAAAGGATGCGGAGACTGATAATCGAGATATCTCTCAGAATGTGTAGCTTTTTGAATATCTTAATCTTTATATTATTATTTTTTGTCTTTTAGGTTCCTAGTGGAACATAGGGCTTCAGTAGCACACCTCCATTTCACTTTCTTTTCTGCAGTCTTTAACCTGGTTCCACGACTGTCAAGAAGCTTTCATTTCTTCCTCAAATGATCTAGTGTCACCATCAGCTGAGATGCCCAACTCGTCGTTTCCCTTTTGGATTGTACTCGAGGGACTGGCCTGGCCCGTCATGTCCCCAATGTTCTTCTCAGTGTATGCCCAATCCATCTCCACTTCCTTCCAGTGCATATTTGTTGGGTAATGGGTTCTTGATTGGTTCGTTGCCAGACAGCCAGAGTTCCTTGTTGCTTATTCTTTCTGGCCATCTGAGCTTCAGTAACGAGCCAGCGTAGGTGTCAGTTGTTGATGAATATCTGTAGTTTGTTGGAAATACTTTTCGTAACGCATCAAGTCTCTGAACCATATAGAAGTACTGACTTGATTGGATCCGTTTTGAAAATCTGGATCTTGTTCACGCCTTGTGCTGAGTGCAGAAGATCTCCACATTTGTTTCAGGTTAGTGAAAGCCTGTCTTGCTATCTTTTCGATTCCGGTTTTGACATCTTCGTCTGTGCCTGTGCCGCCTGTAGTTGAAACGATGCTGCCTAGGTAGGTAGGTGAAAGAAACTACTTCCTTTAGGTTTTCCCGTTGATGGTGATTGGTGCTTGTTGTTGGTTGTGTTGGTTGGGTATCATCATCACCTCTGTCTTCTCTACATTCACTTGAAGTCGCGTCTTCACTGCTTCGCCTCTTCTGTCAACTTGTTAGTTTTTGCTTGTAGATCTTCGAGTTTGTGTGACATTAGACACAAGTCATCAGAGAAATCCAAATATTCTAGGATTTTTTCATCGGTCTAGCCAGCGTATCCCCGTCTCCTCGCTCCTCACTGTTTGTTGCATGATCCAGTCCACCACAACACAGTCAGGAATATCATGGGTGATAGTAGGTGGCAGCCTTGTCTTACTTCTGTCTTCACTTCCAAGGTGTCACTGATCTTTCCATTGTGAATTACTTGGCATGTGGCGTCTTCATATAGTTGTTGAATGAGATTGATAAAGGTTTGTGGTATTCCGTAGTGTTGAAGCAGTTGCCAAAATCTTTAATTTATTGTATTCCCTTCCGTAAACATTATTTATGTGACAGAAGAGTTCATTCAGACTGTTTCATTTGATGATGACAATTGTGTTGTCTACGTACCTTAACCCAAATTCTTGGAAGTATAGAGCGATTTGGTTACACTGGACATCTATCTCATTGCTATACCATCTATTTGTCGGTACACATCTCTCTTCTGAATGTGAATACAGTCGATTGTAAACATAATTTTAGGGATTTCAAAATTTCTCCTGGATCTAATAAGCACCTTGGAACTTAAATCAGTATCTGACACCAGTATTTCCTCTTCTTCAATGTAAGATAAAATGATTTTACTAAATTGTATATGGAGGTGGTGAGTTAGTAAAACCTACAATTAGTCTGAGAAGCATATTTATCTTATAAAGTTTTGTCAGTCCATAGAATCTACAAGAGCTGGAATCTTTTGGTGCTAATCAGAACCATAGAGAAGTACTTCACTCGTCTTTTATCGATTGTATAAGTTTGCTAGTTTCAGCTTTCAGTTTTTTTTAGTGTAGCACATAAGTTTCTAGGGTTTATCTTCTAGTAGAGACTAGCATTAAGATATTCTCTTGTCTTTTTCTCATAATCGGTTCGATTCATTACTCACTATAGTGTTTACTTTGTCTGCCTTTATAATGATAATATTCTTATCTTCTCATAACTACTACGGAGGTTTCTCTCTCGACATCTGACTACACAGGGACTGACGTGATCAAAGAAGAATGTTTAGCAGACCTAGAATACCCATGACATAGTCGTGTTAGGCGAAGACACCTTACGAAGATTTGGGATATGTTTCTCGTCAAGAAAATGGAAATTGTTGCTCCAGAACTGGTCATCAAGGGTACCCTGGCTAAAAATAGAGTGAAATGATCATTGACCGCTTTGAACACTTCACTTACCTGAGAAGTTGGATCAGGTCTGGTGCCGTTGGTCAGTGGCTAACAAAACCTCTGCACTCATAAAAAAGGCTTGATTGGCTTTTGTCAGCTTAAACTATCTAGCGTGATATCCGATTGTCTACTAAGACATGCCTTCATAGCATAGATCGTGTTTCATGGTGTCAGCACGTGAGTAATCCAGAAGTGAGATGTGAAGTGTTTGGAAGGGAGGAGAGGGGTAAGTCAGTTGGTGTGGTTGTAGACGTTCATCGACTGAGATGGTTGGCTAGGACATGTGTCGCGTATGCCTAACCACCGTCTACATCGTTACACCATGTTTTCCGAAGTAAATTCAGACTAGGAAAAGGTTGGGGATGATGGGGCTAGAATGTGGGATCAATGCATAAAGTCCTTGATTTGTGGTTTGAGCCATGTAGGGCGATTCGGACTAATATTTTACGCCTAGTTTACACCAAACTTTCTACATCACTGTCGTCTAGAAGTATGTGACAGTTCTACAATTTGGTGCATTGTCGCTAGGCAGTAGTGTATGCTCCCAAGGTGGTATATGTTATCTCTTGAGGTAGTCTTTTCAATTCAAGTCTACCTTTTGTTCATCTTTTATTTTAGTGCTGCTGCGTTCCACTTATCTCAAGGGAGCGAGGTATTTACAAACAGACAAGCAACTCTTGAGATAGTAGTAATACAGACAGACAGACAGACAAAGTCGACGTAAAACCTGAAGCACAAACTCCTATCGTCTAGCGGACTCCAGCTAAGGAATCTGCTTCGCCTCACATGACTCACACCACTAGTCAGAGACTTCATCGATTAATGCCACATCGTGGTATGCTCAACCTGAACCCCCTCTTCCAACCTAATCCAATACCCCTTACCATGGTACGTCGAAGTAGATGGTGGCTAGGCATGCACAGTACACATCGAAGTCGGTTCGGTCGACTACGTTTCACAGTTTCATTGATTGATTTGCATATTCTTCCCGATACCCTTCGTATGACATCAACGTTGCTTACACGATGACTTCAACAAGCATAGGCAAGCTGTGAAGCATTTTCCAAACAAAAAAAGCTAATTACTGATCAACTGATCGCTGAGGTAAAACACCTTTCAGTACTTTTATTATTGTTATTATTATTTCTCCCTTGGGTTCCTAGTGGCGCATGATATCCCCAAACGGCCTTCTCAGTCTATGTTCAATCCAATCCATCTCCGCATTCTTCTGCTGTATGTTTGTTGAGTGATATCTTCTTGGTTAGTTGCCAGGCCAGCCAGAGTTCTAACTTGCTTATTCCTTCTGGCCATCTGATCTCCATCTTCAGTATGGAGTGAGCGTCTTCGGCAATTGTTGATGATGCATGTCTTCAGTTTGTTAAAAATGCTTTTCGTAACGCGCCAACTCTCTCAACTATCACATCGAAGCAAGTACTGACTTGACTGAGATTAGTGTTGAGAATCCGGATGTTGTCCACGCTTTATGCTGAGTGCAGTGGAGTGGAGTGCAGTGCAGTTGATCTCCACACTGATTTCTTCGGACTAATGCAGGAACGACTGTCTTAGTGTCTTTCCAATGTTGGCTTTGACATCGTGATGTGAGCCTGTGTCGCATGTGGTTGAAACGATGCTGCCTTCTAGGTAGGTAGGTAGGTAGGTGGGTGGGTAGGTAGGTGGAGGAGACAACTCCGTTTAAATTTCTGCAGTTGATGTTGATTGCTGCTTGTTGTTGTTGTTGGTTGGGTATCTTCATCACCTGAAGGAAGTCCCATCTTGCTTCGCTGTGTCACCTCGCTTCTTCTGTGGACTTGCTAGTTTTCACCTGTAGATCTTCGAGCGTGTGCGACATTAGAGATAAATCATGATTGGCGAAACCCAAATCTTGTAGGGTCTTTTCACTGGTCAAACAGGGTATGCCCCTGTTCTCGCTCGTCACAGGTATTTGTCGCATGATGTAGTGCAGTTGAGTCGACGACAAAGAAGAGATGATCGGTGATAGATAATAAATAACCCTGTCTTTCTCCTGTCTTCATTTCACTTCAAAGACATCACTGAGCTTTCCATTGTGAATCACTTGACATATAACATCATCATCATCATCATCATATAGCTGTTGAATGAGGTTGATAAAGGTTTGTGGCACTAAAACCGTAGTGTTAAAGCAACTGCTAAATCACTTCTCAGTCGACGCTGTCCAAGGCGTTTTCAAAATTGATAAAGACGAGGTAAAGAGTTGACTGCCATTCTATGCTCTGTTTTTTAATGATGCATAGCGTTGCAATTTGGTCCGCATATGATTTGTACTTCCTGAAGCCAGCCAGCCAGCCAGCCAGCTTGAAAATACACTAAGAAGGCGATTCGGGGACATAACGTCTTAGGCTAGACCGTTGAGTGGAACCGAAAGATTTAACGACAAGTTGAACTTGAAGGAGATGGTATGAAGAAGAAGTGAAAGCTTATGAGCAGTCATGGAGCCAAAGTGAAGAGAAGAGAGTGAAATAGTGTCGTACTTCTGAAGCCCTATTTGTTCCATTAGGAAACCGAAGGATAAAGAATAATTTGAAAGAATGTAAAGATATATATATAATGTATCAGTTGAATTGTATTCATCAACTTTCAGCTTGCTTGTTTATTACTTTCTATGTTGTTTTTTTTAGAAACTATGCTTGGGTTTATTCATCAAGGGTTTATCGTACACGTTCACAACATCTTAAATTAATGTTTTTATCACAATTACCAGTTGGTATAGTTTTGGGGGTTGTTGCCAGTTTAATGGTCAATGCATTCGATAGGTGGCGTAAACGTCAATTTCAACTAGCGTCACATTAAAGTAATTGTGTTTGTTGTTGTTGCTGTTATTTCGAGTTTTGTTTGTAGTATATAAACAGAGAGAGAGAGAGAGAGAGAAAAAAAAATCATGTTTTCCTATTATTTCTAGTTAACATAAGTTATTATTAGAAAATATTTATGTGTTATTTCTTGTCTACAGTTCATATCATCTACCTTGTGTCTGTCTACCTTGTAACTAATCCGTTCAGTTGGTGGCGGTCAGCCATATCGCCTACTGTGTATATATATATGTATGTGTCTTTCTGTTAAGAAAGCCTAATAACACTCTTCTACCATGTAGCTACTAAAACTTCTAACTGTGTGTCGACTCCTCATTATAGATTCGTGTAACACTTTCGGTGTGCGACAACTTCTCAAACAACCTACAGTTGTGCCTTCATCCTTTAAGAGTCGGGGGTAAGTTATTTGGGCCGAGTAATTTGTGGCGTTTTAGAATTTCGAGTTCCTTATGGACCTCTGCTTCGTCAGATGGAGCACGATAGGCGTTCCAGACGTGTTTGAATATCGTTTGAAGGCGTACGATCTAGATCACAGACCATCTCACTGACATCTGGCTATTTGCTCCCGGTGGTTGGGATGAGCTTGAACAGCCTCTGCGAAATTCCACTGCTGGTTTGAAACAATGGAGATAGGTGGTTGTATACCTTCACTCTATCTGAGGCTGTATTTGAAGATGTTAAGAAATTCCTCAGACACTCCCCTCTCTA
This sequence comes from Heterobilharzia americana, assembly GCA_944470555.2. Taxonomy (NCBI): domain Eukaryota; kingdom Metazoa; phylum Platyhelminthes; class Trematoda; order Strigeidida; family Schistosomatidae; genus Heterobilharzia; species Heterobilharzia americana. Next base: position 77,329,900 of record OX104128.1, read on the forward strand.
ACATACAATCCCAGAGTACAGGTCTCTCCAACCAATTGAAGGTAGCCTTAATATCAGGAAACACAATGATTGTTGGCCTACAATACGTATGATGATGTTGAAGCAGGTGATGGGAAGTAAACACATGATTGATGCATCCACAACGTGAACGAAAATCGGTCTGCCTCTCACAAGTCATTTCTTCACGTGGTTCACTAAGTCCGAGAAGTATGATAGCAGGCATTATTTTCGACGCTACTGGTAAGAGACCAATACCCCGATGATTGTGACATACATTACGTGGACGATTTTTTAATATGGGCATAATAATTGCCTCATTTTAGAGTGGAATTCTTCAGTGTCAGTCATCTCTGACCTTGTGAGAGGTTCATATTTATCAAGAGATGAGAGATACTTTACCCCAGTCTATTGTCATGGGATTTTGTGTGAAGGGTGAGGTAAAGGAAAAATGAATTAAAATAAGGCGAAAGGAATACATTTCTTACATCTGTCTTGACGATATAATCAGACAAAGGTTTCCAAGATTAGTTGATGCCAAGGTGATTTCAACATGAGTGACAAGCACCACTAACAGGAGAAACCTTTAGGAAGTAGCCTGTTTCACCTACTTAGGCAGCATTGTTTCCACTACAGGCGGCATAGACGAGGATGTCAATACAGAATCGGGAAGACAGCAAGACAGCCCTTCCTTCATCAATCTGAAATGATCGATGTGGAAATCTACTGTACTCAGCAATAAAGCGTTGACAAGATCCGGATTTTCAACACCAAATAAGTCAAGTCACTGCTGCCACATAGTTCAGAAACTTAGCTGGTAACGAAAAGCACTTCCATCAAACTAGAGACATTTATCAACAGCTGCAGCTTACGCTCACTCGATACTTAAGATCAGATGAATGGCAACGAACCAACTAAGAACCCATCGCCCAACCAATATGCAGCAGAACAAGGTGGAGATGGATTGGACATACACTGCGAAGTCCGATTGGGGACATCACGGTCAGGCCAGGCTGTCGAGTGGAATCCATAGGGGAAACGACGACTTGGGCGTCCGAGGTGAGGGTGACATAAAGTAGATCATGTGAGGAAGAAATGAAAGCTTGTGGGCAGTCGTGGAACCAGTTTCATAAGACCGCAGAGCACAGAGTGCAATGGAGACGTGCTACTGAAGCCCTATGTTCCACTAGGAACTCACAGTTCGAAACCCCATGGCGCGCTAATGTCTAAAACGATGATGGACAACTCTACAAACTCTACTGTTCTACTGATAATTTTTTTTTCTCATCAAATGATTATTACTAACCTTTTTAAAACTCGGTGACCCTATTGGGGTTCCTTCCAGATGTTTGTATATCTTCGCATCGAACTGGAAGTATGTTGTTAAACATACTATCCTTGACTAGTTGCGGTTCGATTGATGTGAATACAATGCTGTGACATTGGAAGTTCATCATTCTGTATATGATAATGCCTTTGATGGTTTGTAAGAGTGTTGGTATTATTGCAGAAGATATTCCAGTCTCCTGGATAGTTAGCTCTGTGGATATGTTGTAAGTTGGAGTTCCCAGAAGTGAGATTATTGTTCATAGTCGCGTATCTTATTTGTGTTATGTTATTTGTTCTACTTTGAGAAGAGCTGAGCGAAATTAAAGATGATATAGGATATGTGACTGACTCAGGTCATCTGAATATACGTCATATACATAGACGGTAAACAGAGGCCAGATTTTAACTGCTTATAAAATATGCTGGAGTAGATGTGAGAAATTCATGGATCAGGCAACTTTGGTGCTTAACGTAGCAGAAATAAATAGATGAGACATCTTGAACAATAGTTCTATGGAATGATCTTTTTATACTGACTGTAGAATATGTCATGATACGAGTACAGATTTCAAAGAGAAGTCAATCTCTTACAGGTCACATATTCATCTAAGCAACACTAAACTTGAGTGTAAAGTCTCCTGTTGAACACTAATTCTATATGTGAACAGTGGAGTTCGTTTCAAACAATAGGAACTTAGCAAGACTCAGGGAGAAGTGTTTGGAAAAACAGCCTATCTCATAAAGATCAGCTACACAATAGGTAATGGAACCGGAAACGCCAACAACAACAACAACTACTGAAAAAAGGAACTGAATCGTAAAGTCAGTATATGTTAAAGAAATCGAGTTGTTAGATCCCAATTACTATAAATTCATTGCATACAATGTCATTTTAAATGATTGGATGAAGCTTGAAGAGTACAGCCAATAAAGTGAGAAGTTTTGGAATTCATGTTACTGTGTAGTCAGGAGAAATCTTATTGGTCGATTTTCGTCCTACAGTTAGCCAATCAAAATGGTTTGCTCTTTGTCGGATATAGTTGTTTGCCTTACAGTTACAAGCTGGTCTTTTTCATCTGATTTTCCCAGCTCAATGAAGTATCAGGTCTAAAGGAGAATAATCGTTGTTCACATCCCCAATCCAGGTGTCTCATTGTGTTAATAGCTTTCCAACACAAACTGAATTAAGCTTGTCTCAGACGCAGACGCAGAACGTAGTAGAAATTAACCGTCGTATATCTCCTGACAATTGGTGAAATCTATCTACTGTTGCTTAGATATGCTGTACATCAGGTAGAGATGATTGAAACTGTAATCTTCTATCTAAAATTATTGTTGTAGACAAGAGACGAAGGGAAAATATGCAGCAATGTTCACATCAGAAATATCATTCATATGATAGGAAATGCCTCATCTCGTGAAAGAATCAATTGCAGTGAGTATGCGAGTAAGTCGTTTTGATGCTGGAAAAATGTGCTGGGAGCTTTTCATCAAGTCGTAATTCTGTGTCAATGCACCGTAGGTATGGTTGATAGTACAAACCATGTTTTCTAAACCGATATCCATCAGAAGTTTCACCTCAGTTCAAGTTAAGGTGTGAATAACAACCTTAGCATCCCTTTTTATAAACTTGGAAAATTGAACCAAGGCTCGGCGAACTTAGATAAATTATCGACAGCTGCAGAGCTGGACGAAATTAAAGATGATATAGGATATTTGACTGAGAGACACGAGTGAGAATGTCAAAGTCAGGTGAACAGTGATGTGAGGGAGCATAAGAGAACTGACAGAGTTGTGATACTTCCCAGATAACTACACACCGTGGAAGGTAAGGTCTTCTTGAGGAAGCTGATAAAGAAGAGTTAGCTCGTGACTGCAAAGTCCACTCAACGTCTATTTGATGTCTGTTCAGTGTTTTGCTTTCGAATCCCACATAATGAATTCGTGTCTGAAGTGTTGGCATGCCGCTGTGTAAATAGTAGTGTGCTACTTCTGGCGACCGACCTTTTCTAACCCTCAACCTTTGGTTGTATAAGGCAGCATCAGTGTGTCACTGATGGTCATCCGAGAGAAACAAGTTACTACTACTGCTGCATTTCCGTCGACTCAGCGTCACAACTTTACCCTGATAGCGTAGCAATGCACACTGGAATGGTAATTACTTTTCATCTAATCACTATTCTACAGACGTTTTTCGTATGGTAAGATGTCAGGACAACAGGCGTCCTTAGAGATGGTAGGCACACTTTACTCGTTTCCATGCTTAATAATGAAGTATACATTACTACACTAGCATTACATGACTACAGGTTTCGGGAAGAGAGTTTTTTGAAGTCCCTTCAGATGGAAGTGGTAATCATAGTAAGTGAAGATGGAGTGTTCCAGCCTAGATCACCTTTGGCCGCCGATTCCAGTCCCGCCTCATCTACTGAGTTTTATTCAACCGTCACACAACAGGTGTGCCTCATTGCCTCTAGTGCGTGAATGCTTCTGAGTACATTGAAGTCCACCATATATCAATAAACACGTGATATAGGGAATCGGATAAGCCAAGTATGACAATACATACTCATACATGACGTTGGACAATGGTCACACTTTACTGTGAATTGTTAGAAGTAGTCAAATGTAAAGCCTGTTGGGGTTGGATTCATGCAGCTGAATCGAAGTATGTTCAGAATGAAACTTGATGGTTCCAAACCTGACTCTACGAGGAGTTATGAGTGAGCAGTTCTGATGATTCCAATCATGGAAATGTCACCAAGGATATCCAACATCTCGAAGACCACAGCTATACAGTCCACCAGTCTTAACATCGATTGAATTGACGAGTGTCAGATGTTTGTGTGACCGCACTTAGCACTTTTCTCCAATCGAATCTTACTTCAACTAACATTGAACGTGAAAGTAGGCGGTGGCTTATATATGTATAGACAACATTAATCTACATTTGGAGGGTTTGTGAGGATTTATTGATTGACATTCGGTGATTACTTACCATGGACTTGGATCAGCTGGTACAGAACAATCAATACGCCAGGGGTGGGACTGAAAACCTTCAGGTTATAATGATACACATTTCCTGTATTGTATTCCCTGAGGAGCTAGGTTGTTTAATCGTGAAGATTTCATCACATGTCCATGGTGCATTATTTGTAGGTGCGTAGCATTGTATGATTGTGACGTTCCTTCCTTTTGAGTTGAACCTTGCTGTCATGATCCTGGAGGAGATCGGTTCCCACTGCATGAGAGCCTTCGATGCTCTTGGGGACATTATGATAGCCACTCCCTCTGTGTAATCGCAGTTGTATTCTGGGTGACCGAAGTAGATTATTGATTCTCCAGTGGACAGTTTGCAGAGTCCACTTCCATTCCATCTGCTTTCGCAAATTTTTAGCACTTCAATGTGATACCTTATCTCGTTTACAATCTGGGCCGCCTTGCTAGGTTCAAACATCGTACGGACATTCCATGTCCCCACGTTTACTTTCTCTTTCAATGAGTGAAGACACATTGGCCAATTGGCTTCCTGAAGACTCTCACCAACCAGCGTCATTTCGTCTCTCCGATTCCGGTGAGGAATAAGTTAGTTTTTATTTTTTGTATTTTGTTTGTGCTTTGAAGTTTCTGTAGTGGTTGCATTGGTTTTACTCGGTATGGTTGCTAGGCTTATGACGAAATTTCTCTCTTTACCCGGGCTTAGGATCGGCTAGTAACTAGTTAACCAGGTGAACAGGTTATGATATCGCTATCCAGTGAAGTTCAGTCAATGTATTGTTACGCAAAGACAATCATAGAGATTTTTGAAATAAGTTCAGTTAGTAAAGTTCCTTCACAATATCAAGAATTAACTGATACTAATAGGATTACCCGACGAAATGCAGATACTTCACTGAAAAATATATCAGAAACATTTTAGGATTTGTCCTGGTGCGAACTTGACAGACGCAAAGACCAATCACTAATTATTCGAACTTGTTATATACCCACGAATACGAGACCAAGGAAGAACACGATAGCGTAGTCGGATGGAATAGTATATTTGGATGGTTATGCCAAAATACCGATGCGTTCCAACTAACTGGCTAGAGAGTCGAATACGAGCAATGCAACGTAACACGACAGCGTGCCAAATGGCGAGGATGCTTGACCGGGTGCCTTCAGCTTAGCGAGTCCAGTTAAACTATCAAGGTCAGCATCAATGTCGAAAGTCGTCAAACCCTAGGCTATTGATTTTGGGGAAGTGTGTGACGCTACAGATCAATCCCCCCCCTAGTGGGTTCGTGAGGACCCTAAGACGATACCAGCCGGAAGTAAAAACCCAGTGGTTTCTCCACTGGTAAAACTCTTCCGATGGGCTCACTGCGTGAGGTGGCCCCTGGTTGTCTGAACCTTATTCTAGGGTGTCGTGGCGATTAAATAAATAAAATACAATAAATGAATTGTACGTCGGTCGCGGTCATCTGTTCCTTTCGACGTTCCGTCCAGTGCTCGTTGCACCTGGAATATAAATAAAAGTCTTTAATACCACGAAAACGTTGCGTAAAAATGGGAATTATTTATATATAACATATCGAAAAATAAAAATTTACGCTTATCTTCACCGTTTTTTTTAAAGTTTCATTACATGGTAATAAAAATTGATATAAAAAGGCAAAGTGTACGAGGGTTTGTATTGATGTATCGGGTAGCGGTCCGGAGTTGTTTTGGCGTTGAGCCTTCGGTAATCACCGGTTGGACGCCAGTCGTGCTATCCTTTTGGGAACCATGTGCAATGGCGATGCCCAAGGACTGTTTGACGGTCTGATAATGCCCAGTTCGAGCATGTGGTCGAATTCATTTTTCGCCGTTTGCAGCTTATCGGGGGCTAGACGGCGCGCTTTGGATGCCACAGGTGGACCTGTGGTTGTGACGTGATGCATAACATTGCTGGTTATGCACGGAAGAGTGTGCTTCGGTTGCTGTAACTCTGGATATTTCTCCAGAACTGCCTGGTAGGACGCGTCGCCTGATTGTTTAGTCCTAACGATGGCTAAACTCGGACCTACATAGGTGGTGCCGCCAATAGATAACTTTGTGCTGTTATCTATCAGTCGTCGACGGCGAGCATCTACGAGTAGATCGTAATGGTTTAGCAAATCTATGCCAATGATGGGCATAGAGACGTCTGCCAGGAGGAAGATCCAGTGGATAGGTTTGCGTAAACCTAAGTTGAGGTAGGCATACCGTCTCCCGAATGTCGCGATTGCCTTGCCGTTGGCTGCTTGAAGATTGAAGGATGGGTCAAGATGACGCTCCTTTGTCGTTGCTGGAAGAACGCTAACTTCTGCGCCGGTGTCGACGAGGTAGCGGACTTTCGTTTTAACGTCGGTGACGTAGAGCAAACGGCTTTTTCCGCCGGCTACGGTTGCCGTGAGCACGTGCCGGCGTGACCGTTTCCCGAGTTTGGGTCCTTCTTAAAACGGCATGGTTTACGACATTTTCTGGCTTCATCCCCGTAAGTGTTATGAAACCAGCACCATTCAGGGTTTTCCACCCTGTTGGGTTTAGTTTTAGGGCTACCACGCGACTTGCTGCGATGCGCCAAGGTGCGTTTCCGTGAAGTGCTACGTGATCTAGGACTTCGAGATCGTAGCAACCGTTTCACAGAGTTGCACAACTTGGTCACCTCCGAATCCTGGCGCTCTGGTTTGTCGCAGATAGAATATACGTTGGAGACGGGTCTGCTGGATATCTCCAGTATTTTATCTGCTGAGGCTGCCAGGTCGTCGAGTGGGACTGACTGAGTGTCACCAACACGGTTTGCACCGGTTGTGGTAGTTTCGAGAGAAATAGTTCTCGGAAGAAACCATCGTCAAATGTTCGTGCACCGATTACTTCTCGCATGCGTGCGAGGACTTCAGTAGCTGAGTGGCTGCCTAGCTCGATGTTACGAAGCAATTCGTCTAGACGTTGGCGATCTGTGAGATCGCTTTTCTTCAAGAGTGCGGCCTTTAGAAGTGCATAAGGGTCACTTACTTCAGGATTAAACATGTTTGCTGTAACATACCTGTTTAATTCTCGCGGTAGTGAACGTATGACAGCAAGAAATCGAGATTGAGGATCTGAGACACCCTGTTCTCGAAAATCGGCCTCGGCATACAGAAACCATGTTTCTGCATTGTCTGGCCAATATGGCACGAGTTGGATCGTGTTCGTAGTCGGCTTAATACGAATAAGCTTGGGAGTGTGGTCGGACATGAGAAAGTGTAGTAAATGGATATATAAATGTTATCGAAATGAAAACAATAAACAAATATAAAATGGAACAGGCTCACCAATTCAATATTTGTTATTGGTCGGGATATGTGATCACGTCGGGCTTACCAATTTAGGATTTGTCCTGGTGCGAACTTGACAGACGCAAAGACCAATCACTAATTATTCGAACTTGTTATATACCCACGAATACGAGACCAAGGAAGAAGACGATAGCGTAGTCGGATGGAATAGTATATTTGGGTGGTTATGCCAAAATACCGATGCGTTCCAACTAACTGGCTAGAGAGTCGAATACGAGCAATGCAACGTAACACGACAGCGTGCCAAATGGCGAGGATGCTTGACCGGGTGTCTTCAGCTTAGCGAGTCCAGTTAAACTATCAAGGTCAGCATCAATGTCGAAAGTCGTCAAACCCTAGGCTATTGATTTTGGGGAAGTGTGTGACGCTACAACATGTAGTTCTTTATAGATGCAGATAGGCTTTGAGATGATAGAGAAGCTTTACAGCTCAGTTACCTGAGGTTCCACTGTCATGCCAGACAGCCATAATCAGTGACTGATGAGGTCTTCTCCACAATTTATTTGGTAGCTTGTCCCATTGGCCTTTTGTGTGATTGGTTGTTACTGTCAGTCTTGCCGATGTTATTTCGATTGGTCCTTATGTTGTTTCTGATTGGCTAACAGATTGGGCCGATGGTAAAGTCTGTTAATTGCTGACTAACTTGAATACTAAGCTACTGAAAGTGCTCTGTCATTCCTTGTATTTTTTTCTATCAAGCTAGAATTTTTCCAGTCAACTTCATGTCCACAGTTGTTTGTATACATTCAGATGAGAGAAAACAAAAATAACTTCTAGTTGGAGTTTCTGTGTGTAGAAAGATAGAAAAAGGGTGAACACTCTATCTTGGAGATGTTCTTCATGCGGCCTAAAACACTACACGAAGTGACATCTCTTCATTCATATCAATACATACAAAACAACTGTGGACGTGAATTCGACTGGACGTGGCTGAATAGAGGAGATACAAAGAATGGCAGGGGATTTTTAGAATCTTCGTATTCCAGTGAATCAGGGCGATCAATAGATATTGACATTGACCCAATCTAACAGCCAATAAGAAACAAAACAAGAAGGTCAAATTTCACGTTATCAGGACAGCCAATCCAAATAAACATGGAGACAAGGACAAGACCTTGAAAGGAACAACCAATCACACACAAGGTCATCCAGACGAGCCATTAAATAAAATGTACAGAAAATAGCATAGCTTTTTTCTTGCTGAAGTTTTTTGTTGATGCTTTCGTTTAGAATAACAGTGGAAGCTCAACGACTTAACCATTCAGCTTAGAGAAGTTAACAGCATCTAGGGAGGAAATTATTCTTGGAAAGTTAAAAAACATGTTGATCCGTCTCTGTGTAGTTTGTTTTTATTCATTCAAAATATCCAATTTCACCTTTCACGGAAGAATGAACACAAAAGTGTCTTTCCATTTTAGTTTCATACCGATTATAATCACTTTTATAGTTTCTGTTGAAAAGACGCGGAAAACTCCATTTCCTTTTGCAACCACTAAAAATTCTCTAGTAATGTGAGACATTGAAAATTTTGTCATACTGTGGATCAAATAGGATTCGAGCAGATGATCAAAATGACCTTAGTTATCTGGTGTAATTAAAACTGTTTTCATCAAATCAGTCATCCCAACGATAATCACAAATCAACCCTGCTAAGGAACCTGGTAGATGTCGTGAATTATACTGTCTTTGAACGGGTCACCCAGTGACATTGAGTCGCTTGAACCAATAGGAATTTAGTGAGTAAAATTCAAGAAAATATTGACTAAACGTGCAAGAAATTACACCGTTCTTGATCACTGTAAACTACACGACAGATGTTCGGCACATTCTAGGCTGTAAATTAATATTAGTATGCATACCACGTAGTAACTCATCCAGGTCTCCACTCTAACCCCTATCCATAAAGCTCAATATTTAGCTTAAAGGCAGATAGTGTTCATTATTACCTTAACACCTACGCTACAAAGATAACTCAGTTGCTGACTTTGCTGAAGAAATCTGAGCCTAAACAGAGAAGCTGCGTTCAGCCATTTGCCAACTTGCTTCATTTGTGACACCGACTCATAAGACATTCAACTATTTATCTCAAAGAATGAGTATATTGCGCTGGAGTCTGTTCTATACTAGACAAATCAACTGAGATGTCTACGAATGCCGAGTTACCGTGATATCGGATCACAAAGTCACATAGGCAGGTGTAGACTACTCGGTAGGAATTGAAGAATCTTGGTGATATGATTGAAAATCAGTTACTACTTAACATCTTCTGAAGTTTGAATATTTGCAAATTGCTTATTCATGCACACAAATTTGTCTACTACTATGAAGTCTAGCAAGTGGAAATGATCCACTTGTCTTCGAGGTCCTAAGTCAGTTTTTCTGTCTATCAGTTGATTTCAAACTGCTTCAACTCAAAAGCTACATCCTAACCCCCTTCATCCTGATTATCAGTCTTTATTATTACTAACCTTCACATATTCGTGCATGAGATGATAAGATACAATTGTTGTTTCATCCCCCGACTCATACGTTCGTCTAAGGCTCCAGGTTACGCAGATTACATCAGCTTACTCGTTTCATCATCAACATGAATTGCTCTTAGTCACTGCCCGGGGGGGGGTTACAATTCACTCTCAGATAAGCATAGTTAGCTACAAGACACCCTTCGTTGGAGACTTATTGTATATACTTAAGCTGAAGTGTGTTATATCAACCTCGTTTCCTAGTTCCATTCCATTTATGGATCGGAAAAAAACTGTCTATTCAAAGGAAGCCTACCAATGAACATAACTTCCAAGGTTGGTATTCATCAAGGAGTTTGACGTTAGTTGATGAAGTATCAAAAACCTGGGAGATTGGTGCGCGCCAATGACTCCATCAGGAATCTACACATGAAACAGTTGCTATTCAATATTTTCAGATTCTCGGTATTTCCTTAACCAATAAGGTTTTCTTGTTTCCGGTTAGACAGATAATTTTCCTTCATAAGATTAAGAAATTCAACTAGTTATTGTTGTTACAGTTGCTAGCCATTCGGAGGAGTTAAGAATATCTGATTAAGTTTCCACTTTCTACCGCCAATGATGTGAATCAACGTAGAAGGCTTGACAGCTATGATTGAGCTAATCGGAAGAAACTTTAAAGTCATGCGTACTGACTGACTTCATCAATGTAGGTACGGGAATGACTCGAACGACTGTAAGAAGAGGTTTCATCATCGAGACAACCAGCTAATAAGCATTACAATCATCACACTTATAAACCAAGGATGTTCATCCAATCCAATATCCAATATTGATAGTGCGAGCGTAGAAAACTAGTAGTTTTTGATCTCTCGCGTCTAGTTCTTAGGGCTTGGTTCCAGTTGTTCGGTTTACTCCTGCAGTGGACGAGGAAATCCCCTCTGCTTTCTTGCTTTTAGCTTCGGTGAGGTGGATGTTTTGTGGGTTAGTAGGTTGTAATTTGTAGAGTGATTAGGGAGCTACGGGTTGCTGGGAAGTTTAGAGAACTGCCATGACTCCTGTCTGTGTAGGTACCTGGAAGAGAATAGTAAGGTAGTGGTAAAGGAATGAAGAGAGAATAAAGAAGAGAGTGAAGTAGCACCATAGAGACTCTGGGAGCTGGGTTAAGGCCGTATCGCTAACCATCCTTGCCTTTAAACAGGAGTTTGCGTAGATAGCCACTCCCCCTCCTGCTCTATGTTCCCTGTCCCTGCGGAAGAGTTCCATGCCAGCAACACGCATCTCTTCGTCGGAGATGTCCGATGAGAGCCAGGATTCGGTGATGAATATGATGTCGGAGTGCTGATGTTCACGCAGCGTCCTCATTTTTGCTACCTTCCCTATTAGCCCCCTAACGTTGCTGTACATACATATTAGAGTGTACCTGATGAGAGGGGAGGTCTGGATGTGTATTTTCGCAGGATGAGCGCTTACGTGGTTGGATTTAGCCTCGCCAGTCCTCATAGGACTGGCATTGTTCCGTTTTTTTGTGTTTTGTTCTTAACTTGGGTGGGGGCTGTAGCAGTGGTGGCTTCTTTACTTGATGTATCTAACTCACTGGTCAGCGCCTGTGTGACGACCACTGACTCCAGAGGTCTTGGTGGTTGCCGTCTCTCCTCTTGCCTTGTGGGTCTAGGCTTACTTTCACATATACGTATTGAGCCACCCATGCGATCTTTCGCATTATACCATGCGTGCAGAACGTCTGTGAGGGAGGCATATGAGTCGAACTGGACGGCAAGTAGTCTGGGATTGGGTATGGTCTTCAGGTGCGCTGGCCTTGGCAGTCTACTGACGCTGTTGGCCGGTATACTGTTGAGACCAACTTTGGTTGAGAGCCATTGCCATTGTTGGACGTCGTGAAAGTACCGATCTTTGACCGAGCTGTCACTTGGCAATTCTGGAATCCCATGTACAACTATAGTGTTGTTTCTGTTGGGATTTCCAACCGCTGACTTTCTCTCCTCCTCTCTTACTGACCATGGCTTGTCAGGCCTGGCCCGAATTTTACAGGCATTAACAACGTCCGGTTGTCGTGAGAGGAGGAGTGTGTCTTCAGCCTCTTTGGCGGTATTTAGGGACACACGTAAAGGGGGGGCTTATCTCGGGGTGCATGGCTTCCTCGAGAAAGGCGACACAAAGTTGCAGGGAGGGGAGGGAGTCCCAGCATCTGACAGTAGTCGGTCCACATTCGGCTGTCAAATTGTTCCCTCTCGACCAACAATGAGTCTGTCGATACATCGACGTTGAACAAAATGATCGAGTTGGTCCTCCTGTGACCTGGGTTCGTTGTGGGTGGCACGCCCGACTTACCAATGGGTTTGAGTAATTCCACTGGTTGTTTCTCAGTCACGGTGTGTGGGGTGTTCGGAATGGGTTTCGTAGAGGCTTCGGCGGTCGATGTCTTTGGCCATGCGCTTGACGTCCCCTGGGGCCGGGTGGGGGTATGGAGACTTGACCTAATATGGTCCCCACGCGAGATGGCGTGCCCACAGCTGGAGCTCTAGGTCTGTTTCCAGGTCTCTCTGTGTTATCCTTTGGTGTTAACCCTACCTTATTCGGGGATGCTGGTAGCTTTTGCGTGGCGGAGAGCATCTCCTTCAGGCTTTCTGTGCGGAGTGCGGGCATTTTCCTGCACTCTGGACAGATGTACCAGAACCACTTGCATGGTTGTCTCTTCATCAGCTTATAGTATTGTCGGGGGACTTTGGTATCGCAGTGGCAATGCACCCATCGTTGACACAGGTTGCATGCAAATGCCTCATCGACTACCGAAACAACTTTGGTGCAAACACTGCAGCCATCGGGTGTCGTAATACAGCCTTCCTTCCATGAATAAGGTGCTACGGATTGTGGCGAACTGCTTGTGGCTGCCTTGTTCTGAAGCCTTTTACGTCGTCTTCTATGTTCAGGCATGGTATGATCCTTGCTCAAGATAGGACTAGTTTGTGACGGGCTAGTGCTTCTCTGTGTCACCTGTCTGATGGCTACTGGAATTCTAGAAACATGGGTTGGCCACTTCTTCAGAAGTTCGATGTTCTGCCCTACCTCTGTTTGTCTTCTAGTACAGACTAGTGTGTTGTTTAGGGTGTTACTGGCCGTTGTTGTGCACGACCGCGTTATCCGTGTCAAAGCTTCAGACCTAGCGTTTTGGGCAGACATGTCGCTATGATATAAACTTCTTGGGAAAACAAGTAGTTAACAACAATAAGAGGGTTGAAGACTGAATGCAGGAAAAGGACAGAATAGAAAAGGGAAGATAATTTATGTTGGCTCACCTTCAGACACTTGTCACTTGATCCTCTGCTCTTGACCAACGAGTTTAACCGTAAGCTCCAGATGCGTATGTATAACCAGGAAGATATTTCCTGGGGAATGACCTCCGAGGAGAACCGAGAGCTAAGGCAGTTTGGCAGCTGAAACGCCCAAGAACCACTGACAGGAGGTAGACCGGTTGGTTCAAAGGAATAATAATGCCAATTTTCAACTGTTGAGGAGTGAGCTGACGAATGCGCAGGGGTGAGGTGCGTGGATGGACAGAAGTGCTGCAAACGTTCGATGTTTTTAGATTGAGTATTGCAAGTGGGAGTTTTTCATTGTGGAAAAATCCAAAAGCTGAGAGACGAGCGAAACACGTCACTACTCAAGGAGCGCGCCGCATGATCGAGATTAGAATCACTAAATCATTTCTCTATGCCTAAGAAGGCATCAATCTGCTTTCGTTATTTTATACTGGATGATAAGTGAATATGGACTGCGGCTGGATTGGAACCAGCGACCACAGGGTTTCTGGCTTTGTGGAAACAAACAAATCTTGCTAGGGGCTTATTGGTCTAGACAGTAGACATCCAACCAATGAATCATACGTCCCATCTGTCAAGGTCTGGGACAGCTAGGTGGTATCATCAACCCTCCTCTATATACAGTAGGTGTGACTGTCATTGAATTTCGTTGCTAGGATGACCTTTGACGATACTTATTACCTTTGAAAACACAGGTTAACAACTTCTAACATAAATCGATTGTCAAAACGTGTATACTGGGTGATGCTATGGCGTTTGAAGTGATAACTACTACTCTGGCTGATGAGTCCTAAAGGGGACGAAAATGACCAATCAGGTTAGAGATGACTAAAGAGCGGATTACAAATGAACCAATAATATGAAGATGACTTGTCCACCTGTATATTCACTGCGAATTTCCAGTTTATTCTATCACATTCATAAACGAAATCATAGTAGAACTTATTTTCAGCCTTAGATTTCTCAATGTAAGCAATGCGCAACCTAGGCCTAAACGTATATCGGACAAAAGCCCAGGACTTAGAATTCAGACGTATCCCGTACTACAGTCCATTCTCTCCTGTTGTCAGAAATGAGCGTCAAAGTCGAAGAAATAAACCGATCACAAGGTTTTGATCACGAATATCTTCCTAGCACCTCCCATGTTTGTTGGCATCATTCCGTGAGCAATGTTGACATCAGACGAAGGCTACTAGGCGAGGTGACGTGCCATACTACGGGAAGATGAATTAACTTAAAAAAGGGTTCAGACTGGCCACACGATTAAATTTCCTGAATGTTGGTCTGAGAAGGGTAGGTAGAGGACTTGCCTGTGGTCCTTGACACCCCAATGGAATCAACTATTAGAGAACGATACATTTCTCTATACACCTTTCTCTCACACAGCTATCCTAGGCATGAATTAACTCGTCTTGGTTATATTGTGTTATCTGAGCTGGATTGTTTAATCGTGAAGCTTTCATCGTCTTATGAGACAGCGACATCATCAGCACTAACTTCAGGATGAAGTGAGCTGTCAACATCTCTCCGTGAGTATTTCAGTAGCTTGCCTTGACGAAACGGTCTATGATTGGTGGTTTCCTTTGATTCTTGTGTCATTGATTGTATAGACTTTCGAGTTGGCTGTTCCTCTGCTTCACCTCTGACCTTTCTGTCGTTTGTCATTTTTGTCAACGGTTCATAGACTGGGTCTATGCCTATACATCTGTGATTGCTGACTGACAGACCTGAATACCAAGCTTCTAGGAATTCTCTGACATTCTTTGTGTTTCCTCTGTCCTTCGAAGATTTCAACATTGTCGAAATTCAATTCATACCCATAATTGTTATCCACGTGCATTCAAATGAGTGATGAAATGTGCTGGCGCTTAATAGCCAAACGGTGTTCATGTAGACGAAGACGAAGGTGGGGCGACCACTTTGTCCAAAGTGTAGTGTTGACTACAGTTATTGCAGTTGATTTTGTAAGTGATGTTCGGTTTGTCTTCTTTGGTTGTCGCATACTTTGGTCTGCATAATAGTGTTTGGAAGGAATTTGTTTGTTTATGAGCCACACCAATTCAGAGTGTTCTCAGTAATCTTGTCATGATTTCTGATATATGCTTTATGTGTGGTAGGATGATGCATTGATTGATTTCTGTCGATGACTTTGTAGTTGATGATAAATTTTCGTGGGTAGCCGTTCTTCTTTAGGGTGGACATCAAGTAATTTTCTTTGTTTCTCTGTGAAGTTGTTGTACTGCAGTGCAGTGTGTTCTTGCTTTCTTGAATACACTTTGCACGTAATTGATCTTGTGTGTTGTTGGGTTGTTGCTACTGTAGTTGAGGATTTGGTCAGTGTGTGTTGGCTTCCTGTACACTTGCGTTTCCAGCTTCTCCGTATTTGTCCTACTGACTAAAACATCCAGGAATGGTAGTCGGTTGTTTGACTTCTTCTCCATTGTGAATTTGATGTTACTGAAAACGTTGTTGATCAAAATTGTGGGTGTTTTCTTTATCATCATTGTGCTCCCCACAATTTGATCAACAACGTTTTCAGTAACATCAAATTCACAATGGAGAAGGGGTCGAACACAACCAACTACGATTCCTGGATGTTTTAGTCAGTAGGAGAAATGCCGGAAAGCTTGAAACTTAAGTGTACAAGAAGCCAACACACACTGATCAAATCCTCAACTACAATAGCAACAATGCAATGACACACGAAATGAGTTGCATGCAGACTCTATTCAAAAGAGCACTGCACTCCACCATAACAACTTCACGGAGAAACGAAGAAAATTACTTGATGTTCATCGTAAAGAGGAACGGCTGCCCACGGAAATTTATCACAAGATGCTTATCCCATACATCATCAACTACAAAGTCATCAACAAATGCATCATCTTCCCGCATACATGAACAACATATGAGAGATCACGACAAGATTGCTCAGACTACGGGGAATCGGTGTGGCGTCTCATAAACCAACGAATTCCCTCCAAATCCAATTATGCAAGCCAAAGAGGGCTCAGCAACCAAAGAAAACAAAGTAAATATCATTTACAAAATAAACTGTAGTCAACACACCGCATTGGACAAAGTGGTCGCTTCACCTTCGCCTACATAAGAACACCAATCGGCGATTAAACGTCACAGACCATATGTCATCGCTGCTCATTCCAATCCATATGGATAACAACTATTGAGATGAATTGAATTTTGACGATGAAGAAATCTTGGATGGAGAGATGAAACACAAAGAATATCATCAGAGAATTCCTAGAAGGCTGACATTCAGATCTGTCAGTCAACAGATGTATCGACGTACACCCAGTCTATCGACCAATGAGAGAAAAGATAAACGACGGAAAGGTGAAGAGGGGTGAAGCAGAGGAATAGCCGACAGGGAAATGTATGTGGCAGCCAATGACAACAGTCACAGGTATCAGTAAATCACAAACGAGTTGGTCAGGGCAAGGTACTAAATCAGTCATCGAGAGATATTGATAGCTCCACAACTGAAGAACTCAGCTAGGAGAACACCACAAAACCAAGGGGGCAAAAGATTAAGTAGATGCAACTCGGGATACGAGAGCATTTACCAGCTTCATTACTCAAAAGCGAAGTAGGTAGCAGTGAAAACGTTTACACCCCTAGTGCAACTCATCGACACAGGAAATTGGAACTTTGTGAAATTCGTCAATGCACATATGTTTGTCAGAGAGAGGAAACAAAGAATTCCTAGAAGTTCGATATTCAGGTCAGCAATCAATCGTTGTATCAACATAGATTGAATGTGTGAACCAATACACGAAATGATAAACGTGAGAAAGGTCACAGGTCAAGCAAAGGAACAATCAAAGTAGACAACCTATCAGAAACCAACTAGTGAATCACTCATGCAGAGATAATCACTGGTCATTGTTCGCATTGTTGTTCTTCCCCTGGACATCACCCAGAAATTCTCATCCACTAGTTCTCTGTATACCATTGCAAAGCATAGTTCTACATTCAGTTTGAATTAACAAGTTTGTCGGTATTCATCATTATGATGAACTGATATCACACATATCATCCTCCTATATACATGAACTACACATCACAGATCATGACAAGGTAACTCAGACCACTTGCAAGTGGTTTGACACTGCATAAACCAACAGATTCCCTTCAAGCTCTACTGTGGAGACAAAACACGGTGGAACAAACAACTACATTAGCTGTATTGAACACTACATTCACTGGATAAAGTCGTCGTCGTCGCAGGTTTGCCTACATGACAACATGAATTGGCGATTAAACGTGACAGACGACCTCTCATCACTCACCGCTCAATTCACGTGGATAACAACTATGGATATTAATTAATTCAACTTTGTCAATGTACAAATGTTTGTCAGAGAGAGGAAACAAAGAATTCCTAGAAGTTCGATATTCAGGTCAGCAATCAATCCTTGTATCAACATAGATTGAATGTGTGAACCAATACACGAAATGATAAACGTCAGAAAGGTCACAGGTCAAGCAAAGGAACAATCAGAGTAGACAACCTATCAGAAACCAACTAGTGAATCACTCATGCAGAGATAATCACTGGTCATTGTTCGCATTGTTGTTCTTCCCCTGGACATCACCCAGAAATTCTCATCCACTAATTCTTTGTATACCATTTCAGAGTATAGGTCTAGGTTCAGTCATGTTTTTCGTACTGATTTTGGTGTCTTTGTCAGTGTAGTAGTGGTTAAGGCCTTTGGAATTGAATTCTCCATATTTCTCGCTGGTGTCGTTTCACTTCATAGGGCGGTACTGCCACTTATTATTATTATGGAGTTGTTGTCTTGGCGTTCAGTGTTTATATAATCTCATTGTATGCGTTCAGAGATGATAATTCACGGAGCTCTAATCATGAATAATAACTATTTAAATTGTGTATCTGACTCGTTGACTCAAACCCATGCCATGGAATTTACAGATGCACACTATCGAATAATAATTATAATAATAGTTGATAAGTAGCGACAAGAAGGCAGCTAATAGGGGAGTTGTTTTCAAGTCATGATCAGATCATGTTCATATCGTGATTTATGCTTGCTTTGGCATGAGGAACTGATTGGAGAAATTCGTCCTCAAACAAACAACTCGCATTGGTTCATTTATGGCTTCACTTTCTAAGGGTTTCGTAACGAGATATATCCGTCATGTATTCGCCTAATAAAAGTTGTTGTCGCTGTTCTTGCAGTCACAAACTGCTTTGTCTTCTGATTTCTGCGGGGCTCAATGAAGCAGAAGATACTGAGGGAGGTCAGTCGTAAAGGTATTTGGTTGAGATGTCTATTGAGTCTCAGTATAATTATAGCCATGCACGGAAACAACACTGGGTCACAACAGTAGTAATGAAGAGGAATCTGATTAAAGCCACACACACACACACACACACACACACACACACACACACACACACACACACACACACAAAGTTGTAATCATTATTTATATTATCAGTTATACTTCATCCCGGTTCAATTTCTTCTTTGTAAAATTAATGAACAATTAAATTCATTCATTAAATTCACAGAAGAAGTGACTCGGTGATGCATTGGATAAGGCCCTGGCGTTTGAAGCAATAGCTCCTAAGTCCGAATCCCGGTGGGAACAACATCACTCGACACTGAGAAGCAGGTACATCCAGCTGAAGAAAAGCGCATCGCCGATTCCACTGCTAGCCACTACCCATCATTACTGTATATAATTAAAACACAGGCAATTTTGAGGCATTCGCACAGGAGCCCATATGCTAACACAGACTGATCAATCAACGACGGTGTAATACAAGAAATAACACTAAGAAACACTATACCCGTCACACGAGAAGTGGCTCAGTGGTGTAGAGTGGATAATGCTCTCGCGTTTGAAGCGGTCACTCCCAAATCTCGGGAGGCATCCGTCTGATGAGTCTCACATAGGACGAAATGCCCATCCTAGATTCCACTACACATCATTAAATTCATTTATTGATATTATAACGGAATTATTATTATTATTTATTATATTGTTAAAGTATTATTTGATGATAATATACATGATGATGATGATGATGATGACGGTGGTGGTAATGAATAATTAATTATTCCAAATACAAATTTATAACAACCAACTTGAATTATTGATCCATGTCGTAGAATAGCTGAACCTTCCCAACCGGATAGTATTTCTCTTCTATCCACTTTATTATTATTATTACTATTATGCTGAGTTATTTTCCACATAGGATTATCGTCTATCATGTTAATCTTTTCCAATGGTAACGACGTCTGATGAAGTTCTTCATGATCATCCCTATTAAAATATAAACTTGTACAATCACATAATGATGTCATATGGTATAGCTCCTGAAATTAAACAGAAACACAAAATGATACATAGATAGATGGTGTATCAATAGGAGTTATCTCTAAGCCGCCCCCCCCCCCCAACTGACATCCTTGTTAACCATTTTAATCGATAAACCCCCAGAATATTATCAAATAATAGAATCAATACACGTCATAACTACAAAAGATACATAAATTACACTGTTATGATGTGCGTATGTGTATGACATTTCTCTTGTTAATGATTCTTGTTGCTGTTGTCTTCTATATGTCTCATTCTCCTTCGCTGCCTCATCTCTCCCCAAAACCTGTTACTTTTCGCTTGTATATCGAGTTTATAGGTAGAAACTATACACTTCCAATCATTCATATATCTTCAATGTAGGTCATTTTATTTTTTTCCCTTGGATTCCTAGGGGAACATATGGTTTCATTAGCATGTCCCCTTCAGTCTTGCTAACCTGGCTACAAGACTAACCATAACCTTTCATTTCTTCAGCACACCATCTCCACCTCCATGTCACCCCTCCAACAACCAACTCATCGTTTCCGATAAGGCTTCTACTCAACGACCTGGTCTGGCGTGTCATGTCCCCAAACCACATTCTCACTCCACGTTCAATCAATCTAATCCATCTCCACTTTCTTCTTCTGGATATTTCTTGGACGATAGCCTCATGCTTCGTTAGTTAGTTGCCAGGCCAGCCAAACTTTCTTCTTGTTAATTCCTTCTGCCATCTGATCTCCATCTTCGGCATCGACTGATCGCAGGCGGCCGCTGTTGATGATGCATATCTGTAGTTTCTTGGGAATACTTTTCGTAACGCGCCAACTCACTCAACTATCATATAGAAGCAATCACTGACTTGACTAAATTAGGGTTGAGAATTCTGATCTTATTCACGCTTTATGCTGAGTGCAGTAGATCTTCACACTGATTATTTCAGATTAATGAAGGAAAGCCTATCTTGCTGTCTTTCTCAACTTGAAGTCGACGTCTTCATCTGTGCCTTTGCCGCCTGTAGTTGAAACGATGCTGCCTACTAGGTACGTAGGTACGTTAAAGATACAACCTTCTTTACATTTCTCCCGTTGATGGTGATTGCTGCTTGTTGTTTTTGGCTGGTTGGTTGGGTATCTTCATAACCTGTGTCTTGTCTACGTTCATCTGAAGGAAGTCCCGTCTTCGCTATCCTGCCTCTTCTGTTACTTTTCGCTTGTAGATCTTCGAGTTTGTAGGTAGAAACTATCAATTGAATTGAGGGGTCTGTGAAGATTCTATGATTATTCAAGTTGTTATTTGTCATGGAGTGTCATTAGTTGGAGGAATATTAGAAACCTGAGAGGACTGGATGGTCAGGTGTTTCGTTTTCGTACGAGACTCTTTAGCGCAGTGTGTACTCACGACTCCGCCAGGCATCGGATCTGCGAACTTCAGGTTCTGTGATCAGCAAGATACCATGGAGAGCTAGTCACTGAGTCAACGGAATCTAATTCTCCATACTTCCAAATTCTGTCAGCTGACAACACAGCGCAGCGATTACCCAATGTTATCGTTGAGTATTTGTTCTCATGGCCACCAGGTTTGTTGCGCCACAGGTCACAACTTTTCATAGGAACTTCAGGAATCACCTGTCGAAGTTAGCCACCAATGAGTATTAGATCAATTGAATCCAGATGTCGCGCTATCTCTTAAACTGATATAAGTTAGAAATCGATCCTTGATGGGGAAGGTCATGGGTTCGCAGGAATGTGATGTCACATACGAGAACGAAATGGCTCACCCATCCATCCAGATCAACCTAGGACCAGGTATTATTACGTAACGGTCTGAGTTCCCATACCTCATATCACTAGATCAAGCAAAACGTCGGTGAGGCGCAAGATGAAAATAAGAGAATGCATCGCCCCACATGGCTCAAACCAACGGTCAGAGACTTCAAACATTGGTGCCATATTTCAGTCTGGCCACCTCATGCCTTTTCCCAGCTCGGGCCTACTTCAGCCAACATTGTGACCAGGCAATCGGCTACTAGGCATACGTGGTACGTGTCCCAACCATCAGAGTCGATGAAGGTTCATAACCTGATCAACTAATTTACCTCTACTCCCTAAAACTCTACTTTTGACTTCTACGTTACTCAAGTAGTGACACCATACAATACGGCCTATACTACGAAGAAAGGGAGGTCAAACACCTGAGGCCGCCTCCTCAATTCTTCCACCTTCAATGGCTATGTTTCATAGCCATACAGCAGAACAGACCGGACTGCCATGCAGTACACGCGAGCCTGTACGTAAGTTGACATTGGTTCTATTGACAAACAAACATCCAGAAATGACAGTTGATTGTTCAACTACTTCAAAGTAACCCTACAGAAAAGTTCTACAACTAGATACAACAAAATCCTTCAACAAACTGTTGTTAAATCTTGGAATCATGAAGTTTCATTCTGAACATACTTCGATTCAGCTGCATGAATCCAACCCCAACAGGCTTTACATTTGACTACTTCTAACAATTCACAGTAAAGTGTGACCATTGTCCAACGTCATGTATGAGTATGTATTGTCATACTTGGCTTATCCGACTACCTATATCACGTGTTTATTGATATATGGTGGACTTCAATGTACTCAGAAGCATTCACGCACTAGAGGCAATGAGGCACACCTGTTGTGTGACGGTTGAATAAAACTCAGTAGATGAGGCGGGACTGGAATCGGCGGCCAAAGGTGATCTAGGCTGGAACACTCCATCTTCACTTACTATGATTACCACTTCCATCTGAAGGGACTTCAAAAAACTCTCTTCCCGAAACCTGTAGTCATGTAATGCTAGTGTAGTAATGTATACTTCATTATTAAGCATGGAAACGAGTAAAGTATGCCTACGATCTCTAAGGACGCCTGTTGTCCTGACATCTTACCATACGAAAAACGTCTGTAGAATAGTGATTAGATGAAAAGTAATTACCATTCCAGTGTGCATTGCTACGCTATCAGGGTAAAGTTGTGACGCTGAGTCGACGGAAATGCAGCAGTAGTAGTAACTTGTTTCTCTCGGATGACCATCAGTGACACACTGATGCTGCCTTATACAACCAAAGGTTGAGGGTTAGAAAAGGTCGGTCGTCAGAAGTAGCACACTACTATTTACACAGCGGCATGCCAACACTTCAGACACGAATTCATTATGTGGGATTCGAAAGCAAAACACTGAACAGACATCAAATAGACGTTGAGTGGACTTTGCAGTCACGAGCTAACTCTTCTTTATCAGCTTCCTCAAGAAGACCTTACCTTCCACGGTGTGTAGTTATCTGGGAAGTATCACAACTCTGTCAGTTCTCTTATGCTCCCTCACATCACTGTTCACCTGACTTTGACATTCTCACTCGTGTCTCTCAGTCAAATATCCTATATCATCTTTAATTTCGTCCAGCTCTGCAGCTGTCGATAATTTATCTAAGTTCGCCGAGCCTTGGTTCAATTTTCCAAGTTTATAAAAAGGGATGCTAAGGTTGTTATTCACACCTTAACTTGAACTGAGGTGAAACTTCTGATGGATATCAGTTTAGAAAACATGGTTTGTACTATCAACCATACCTACGGTGCATTGACACAGAATTACGACTTGATGAAAAGCTCCCAGCACATTTTTCCAGCATCAAAACGATTTACTCGCATACTCACTGCAATTGATTCTTTCACAAAATGAGGCATTTCCTATCATATGAATGATATTTCTGATGTGAACATTGCTGCATATTTTCCCTTCGTCTCTTGCCTACAACAATAATTTTAGATAGAAGATTACAGTTTCAATCATCTCTACCTGATGTACAGCATATCTAAGCAACAGTAGATAGATTTCACCAATTGTCAGGAGATATACGACGGTTAATTTCTACTACGTTCTGCGTCTGCGTCTGAGACAAGCTTAATTCAGTTTGTGTTGGAAAGCTATTAACACAATGAGACACCTGGATTGGGGATGTGAACAACGATTATTCTCCTTTAGACCTGATACTTCATTGAGCTGGGAAAATCAGATGAAAAAGACCAGCTTGTAACTGTAAGGCAAACAACTATATCCGACAAAGAGCAAACCATTTTGATTGGCTAACTGTAGGACGAAAATCGACCAATAAGATTTCTCCTGACTACACAGTAACATGAATTCCAAAACTTCTCACTTTATTGGCTGTACTCTTCAAGCTTCATCCAATCATTTAAAATGACATTGTATGCAATGAATTTATAGTAATTGGGATCTAACAACTCGATTTCTTTAACATATACTGACTTTACGATTCAGTTCCTTTTTTCAGTAGTTGTTGTTGTTGTTGGCGTTTCCGGTTCCATTACCTATTGTGTAGCTGATCTTTATGAGATAGGCTGTTTTTCCAAACACTTCTCCCTGAGTCTTGCTAAGTTCCTATTGTTTGAAACGAACTCCACTGTTCACATATAGAATTAGTGTTCAACAGGAGACTTTACACTCAAGTTTAGTGTTGCTTAGATGAATATGTGACCTGTAAGAGATTGACTTCTCTTTGAAATCTGTACTCGTATCATGACATATTCTACAGTCAGTATAAAAAGATCATTCCATAGAACTATTGTTCAAGATGTCTCATCTATTTATTTCTGCTACGTTAAGCACCAAAGTTGCCTGATCCATGAATTTCTCACATCTACTCCAGCATATTTTATAAGCAGTTAAAATCTGGCCTCTGTTTACCGTCTATGTATATGACGTATATTCAGATGACCTGAGTCAGTCACATATCCTATATCATCTTTAATTTCGCTCAGCTCTTCTCAAAGTAGAACAAATAACATAACACAAATAAGATACGCGACTATGAACAATAATCTCACTTCTGGGAACTACAACTTACAACATATCCACAGAGCTAACTATCCAGGAGACTGGAATATCTTCTGCAATAATACCAACACTCTTACAAACCATCAAAGGCATTATCATATACAGAATGATGAACTTCCAATGTCACAGCATTGTATTCACATCAATCGAACCGCAACTAGTCAAGGATAGTATGTTTAACAACATACTTCCAGTTCGATGCGAAGATATACAAACATCTGGAAGGAACCCCAATGGGGTCACCGACATCCGGACTTATTGTAGAAGCGGGGATGTAGAGGCTGGAAGCCATCATTTTTGCCAGTGATCAAACTGAAAGTGTGCATCTGTTATGTGGATGACATCAAACTCATAATGGAGAAGGAGTCGAACAACCAACTGTCATTCCTGAATATGGTAGTCAGTAGACCAGATGACAGAAAACTGGAAACCTGAACTACGTACACGATGAGAATCCAATGGAATGCAACAACATCACACAGGAACGAAGTAAATCACCTTCTTCTTCATGAGAACACCCACATGGTTAACCATGAACACATGAATTCAGCTTTGACACTGGTAGAAATCTTGGACGGAAAGAGGAAGTTTAGCATTCTGATCAGTCATCAACCAGTATATATATATATATATATATATATATATATATGAACACGGACTGAAGATTAGAAGTCAAACAGAGGAATAACTAACACGAAAATGACGTAACAATCAAAAGAAACAACCTATGACAGATCAGTTCATCATGATAAGTGACAGATATTGACAGTTTATTCTTCACCTGGCGGCGACTAGTCACGACGATGATTTCGTGTAGGAAGAAACACGATGAAATCTCTTCATGATTAAACTATGCAGCTCAGAGTAAACAACACCGAAGAACCATCAACAATGAAGTTTGGAGATTATTGTTCAAATCTCTCTTCTCATTCACATATGTATATTATACAGGTTTTAACGTGCCCTTCACATTCATATATATATATATATATATATATATATATATATATATATATCTGAGGCAGCGAAGACGGGACTTCAAGTGAACGTACGAAGACAGAGGTGATGATGATGATACCCAACCAACACCACCAACAAAAACAAGTAGCTTCAATCACCATCACCGTCAACGGGAGAAACTAAAAGAAAGAAGTTTCTTTCACCCACCTACCTAGAAAGAGGAGCATCGTTTCAACTACAGCCAGCGGCACAGGCTAGCACGTCAAAGTCAGCCAGGATCGCAATAACAGCAAGACAGGCATTCATTAACCTGAAACCAGTGTGAAGATCTTCTGCACTCAGCATAAAGCATGAACAACATCCAGATTTTCAACACCAATCCAGTCAAGTAAGTGCTCCTATATGAATCAGAGACTTGGCGCATTACGAAAGGTATTTCCAACAAACTACAGATATTCATCAACAACTGCCTACGCTGGCTCGTTACTGAAGCTCAGATAGATAGCCAGAAAGAATAAGCAACAAGGAACTCTGGCTGGCTGGCAACAAACCAACCAAGAACCTATCGCCCAACCAATATGCAGAAGAAGAAAGTGGAAATGGATTAGGCATATACTGAGAAGGACAACTGGGGACATAACACGCCAGGCCAGTCTCTCAAGTGGTATCCAGAAGGGAAACGATGAGTTGGGCGTCCCAGCTGAGGGTGACATGGACTAGATCATGTGAGGAAGAAACGAAAGCTTGTGGACAGTCGTGGAGCGAGGTTCAAAGGACTACAGAGAACAGAATGAAATGGAGGCGTGCTAATGAAGCCCTATATAGGAAGTACTGAACATTCCCGATTGAAGCCAAAGGTACACTGTATGATAAAGGAAAGTTGTGTAGTGTCCGTAAGCTTTTTAGCTTGGGAAATGAACAAATGAATCACAAAATGATAAAATGTTGGTTACGTCATAAGAATGATGAATGTGAAGGGCACGTTAAAACCTGTATAATATACATATGTGAATGAGAAGAGAGATTTGAACAATAATCTCCAAACTTCATTGTTGATGGTTCTTCGGTGTTGTTTACTCTGAGCTGCATAGTTTAATCATGAAGAGATTTCATCGTGTTTCTTCCCACGCGACATCATCATTGTAACTAGTCCCTTTGGGATCCTAGTGAAACACAAGGCTTCAATAACACGCCTTCATTTCGAAATAATGGAGAATATTTGTACGTCAAGTGGATGGTCTTGGTTGCATTGTGTTCTCTGAGGAGCTGGGTTGTTTATTCGTACAGAAGCTTTCATCGTCTTTACAGACACTGACATCATCAGCACTAACTTCAGTATAAAGTGAGCTGTCAATATCTCTCCGTGAGTGATTTAGTGGCTTGCTCTGATGATGTGGTCTATGATTGGTTGTTTCCTTCGATTGTTGTGTCATTGATTATATAGACTCTCCTGTTGGCTGTTCCTCTGCTTCACCTCTCACCTTTCTGTCGTTTATCATTTTTCTTATTGGTTGATAGATCGGGTCCATGTCTATACATCTGTTGATTGCTGACTGACTGACCTGAATGCCAAGCTTCTAGGAATTCTCTGACATTCTTTGTGTTTCCTCTGTCCGAAATTTCTACGCCTCCATTTCACTCTGCTCTCAGCAGTTTTCTGAACCGGGGTCCACAACTGCCTACAAGCTTTAATTTCTTCCTCACATAATCTACTCCATGTCACCCTCAGTTGGGACGTCCAACTCATCGTTTAACTTTTGGATACCACTCAAGGGACTGGACTGGCGCGTGATGTCCCTAATCAGCCTTCTCAGTGCATGCCCAATCCATCTCCACTTTCTTCTGCATATTTGTTGACTAATAGGTTCTTGCTTCGTTGGTTCGCTCCCAGACTTCCTTGTCACTTATTCTTTCTGGCCATTCATCTGATCTTCAGCATCGATTGAGAGTAGGCGGCAACTGTTGATGATGCGTATCTGTAATTTGTTGGAGGTGCTTTTCATAACTTACCAAGTTTCTAAACCATTCGACGAAAAAAAATTGACCTCTTTATCATAATCATCTTTTCTCTCTCCCTTCCTTCTCTCTATACTCAATATTGAATGATGATTGAAGGTGATATGAAAATCTGGGTCGCACAGGAAGATTTCTACCTATAACCAACTCGAGTTGATTGGTCAACAAAGCGAATAGGCAGAAATGAAAGTGGACTAGTAAACTCTTGAGATCTTTCAGTTGATCATCACATTAGAAATTGTTATTCAGAATCTAGAATATAAGTTAACAACGAAAACTCCTGAAAGAAATGAGTACATTCGTCACACAAACTCTCTCCATCATTTGGTCATTAAAAAATGTCGTGTTTATCATTTGGTTACTTAAATCATTTGCAAGTAGTATATCAAAAGACTCTAAAACATGTGCGGCGGTCATTAGCCTGAATGTTTTCTAACTGCTCAAATGACTGGCACTATAATCCCCCCCTGCCTCCTATCGATCACAAAATAACAACAAAACATTGAATAGATAGACCAAAAAAACAGAAACTTACTTCATGTCGTCTACTCAACATTTTCATTACACGTTTCGGTGGTGAAGTACGAAGTCCTGAGATGGTAGGTTTTTCACTTGGGGATATTTCCTCAGGGACACTATTTATAAGGTTACGTACACGATGTACAAGATCTGATGACTAAAATGGATAGAACAGGATGAAAGAAAAATAAACTAATAGGGGTTATTTTTTACAGAATAGACATTAGGAAGAGAAAAGAGATGATCAAAATGATGCGTGAAAATTGACGATCATCAGAAGGGATGAATATATAGCGCTGCATTCTAACCTGTATTGTTATACACCAATGAAGCATTGTCGTTGAAAGGAGAAGATTTGAAAAGATTACACGATTTTTATGTCCCCAACATCCCATGCCGGGCGGGGGGGAAAGGATTAGGTTATAAGACGGTTAAGAGTGGCCAGTGAACCGAATTGCGGGATGTAGACTAATACACTGAAATCCCTGAGACGATAGGAATTGGTGGTTGACAATTCCATCTGTTCTTTGTGGTACTAGTTTGAAGTGTGGCAACTTGAAATGATGCCAACTCCACGCACTCCACCCCAGTCTCACAACGAAATCTGAGGTTTTGCCATTCCGCTTACCTTCGTTGATGAGTGCATTGTAGACCTGCATGCTTGACTCTTAGAAAGGAATTGAATGTCTCGACGCTTCCCCCCCCCCCCCGCACACACACACACCCAAACAACAGTTAACACCACAAAGTTGAGCTGATATATAACTTCCTTGGCAACTGAAGCGGTTAACATACTGAAACTTATCGAATTTCTATTCTAGTGCCCCGAAAAAACAGGCAGTATTCCCCAGTATATATTCGACTAACACGACAATGTCAGCGTATGTGCATCTTCTCACAGTTACTATGTTTCATGATCCTGTTCAGGAAGATCATCAGTGATGATAGTAGGTGGCAACCTTGTCTTACTCCTGTCCCCTGTCTTCACTGCCCTTCAAAGGTATCACTGAGCTTCCCTACTGTCAATCACTTCGCATGTGGCGTCTTCATATCGCTACTGTTGAATGAGGTCGATAATAAAGGTCAGGTTTATACCAATAAAAGGTAGTGTTATTTCTCGATCACTATATTATTATGATTATATAACTGACTTTATAAAGACTAGTAAAGTAACCAATAAACATCTTACCTTTGATATATAAATCGATTTACTTTCAATATCATTCCCATAGACAATACCATCTACACGTGTACCATATTCACTATAATTGATTAATTCATAATGTTGTGTCCAATCATCATAAAAGATTGTAGCATGATGTGATGAAATGAAACAACATTCAGTATTGATTAATGTTGAAGATGATAAATGATAATTGGTTAAACATAGATGACAATTTGGTGCTATAAGACGAAAAGAGACAGAGAGAGAGAGATAAGCAAGGCATTATCAATATTATGAATCCTCCTCCCCCATCAGAGGATTGAATCGATTGATTCCCCCCATGGACATCACTACTAGTAGTCACTATCCAACATTAACTACTCATAGTGAACGTTTATTGCTACAGAACTACAAGTGAACACAAGCTCTCTGACGAAAGTCGTAGTCCTGAACGCCACAAAAGCTACTGAAATGCGAGAAAACAGCAGGACCAGATAGAATCCCGACAGAAGCATTGAGAACAGGAGCAAGGACAACAGCAGACATACTCACACCAAAACCGCAGAAGGTTTGGAACGAAGGAAAGGTACCTGGCGATTGGAAGAAAGGATACCTTGTCAAACTCCTGAAGAAGGGATACCTAAGTCTTTGCAAAAGCTTGCGAAGAATCATGCTCCACTACTGCCTACCCACAAACAAAGTAATAAGCCGCATCATCCTGGAGAGACTAGAAGATGCGCTGGATTCAGGAAGAACAAATGACGTTCAGACCAAATTGCAACGCTTTGCATCATCATACCTCAACCTCATCCACTTTAAAAACGCCTTCGACAGCGTCAATCGAGAAGTAATTTGGTAGGCAGCTGCTTCAACACTACGGAATACCACAAACCTTTATCAATCTCATTCAACAACTATATGAAGACGCCACATGCCAAGTAATTCACAATGGAAAGCTCAGTGATGCCTCTGAAGTGCAGTGAAAACAGGAGTAAAACAAGGCTGTGTACTTTCACTCATGATATTCCTGATTGTGGTGGACTGGATCATGCACCAAACAGCGAGGAGAGGGGAATACGCTGTCTGGACCGAGGAAAAGATCCTAGAAGATTTGGATTTCGCTGATGATTTGTGTCTAATGTCACACAAATTCGAAGATCTACAAGCAAAAACTACCAGGTTGACAGAAGAGGCGAAGCAGTGAAGACGCGACTTCAAGTGAACGTAGGAAAGACAGAGGTGATGATGATATCCAACCAACTCCACCACCAACAACAACAAGCTCCAATCACCATTAATGGGAGAAACTTAAAGAAAGAAGCCTCTTTCACCTATCTAGGCAGCTTCGTTTCAACTACAGCCAGCGGCACAGGCATAGACGAGGACGTCGAAGTCAGGATCGGAAAAGCAAAGCAAGACAGGCGTTCATTGAAATGAAACCAGTGTGGAGATCTTCTGCACTCAGTATAAAGCGTGAACAACATCCAGAATTTGAACACCAATCCAGTCAAATCAGTGCTTCTGTATGGCTCAGAGACTTGGCGTGGTACGGAAAGCATTTCAAACAAACTACAAACATTCATCAACAACTGCCTACGCTGGCTCGACACTGAAGACCAGATGGATGACCAGCAAGAATAAGCAACAAGGAAGTCTGGCTAGTGACGAACCAACGAAGAAGGAACCTATCGCCCAACAAATATGCACAAGTGAGTGGAAGTGGAGATGGATTGGGCATACACTGAGAAGGCCTACTGTGGATATCACGCACCAGGCTAGGCACTCGAGTGGAAACCAGATGGGAAACGGCGAGTTGGGCGTCCGAGGATGACATGGAGGAGATCATGTGAGTAATAAACGAGATCTTCAGGGCTGTCGTGGAGTCAGGTTCAAAAGTTTGCAGAGAAGAGAGTGGAATGGAGACGTGCTACTGAAGCTGTATGTTCCACTAGGAACCCAAGGGACAAATAAATTCTGACAAAAATATGTTCCCACGGTTAAGTAGTAAAGACACAAGATTAACAAATGTTCAAGGTAACATGGCGCATAAGGGAAACACGAAACAGATACCAATAGTAACACAAACCATGGAAGAGATAATAATCTCCGCATACGTGGAATGATGAACAAGATGCTAACTGAATAGAATAAACACAGTCGAAACAACATTTATGCTACTCAATAATAGTCAGTAGTATAAGTCTGAAGGGTTAAAAAGATATACGAAGGTGACATTACATTGGAGTAAATGAGAACAGGATAGGAGGACAATGAAGAATTTCATTTAGACTTTCCTAATCAAAGTGATTCAGCTAAACAAAATGGAAGAACATATCAAACTGTCAAGTGAAATTCGGATATTGATAAGGAGAGTTGAAAACAGAATTAGTAGTAATGTAAACTGTGACAGGCAGCTAGCTCTCTATCTTCAGCACTACCATAAAAAGAGGCTGGCTGCCTTCCAAAGATATGAACTCAGTCAGAGGGGCACCTCTTCATGTGTTAGAGTAACCAGTTGGGAATGGAGCGAAGAAGTCAAGCTAGCCAACCATGATCATTCAGATGAGTAGACTATACAGAATTAGTTGAATGCAGAATGACCAACATAGTCATGGATAAGGAAGACTACATTAAGAAGACAGTGTCTCGATTACTCTATACAGAAGTTCGACAACTAGATCCAACAAGACCTTGAACAAGCTCTTCTCAAAGTAGAACAAATAACATAACACAAATAAGATACGCGACTATGAACAATAATCTCACTTCTGGGAACTCCAACTTACAACATATCCACAGAGCTAACTATCCAGGAGACTGGAATATCTTCTGCAATAATACCAACACTCTTACAAACCATCAAAGGCATTATCATATACAGAATGATGAACTTCCAATGTCACAGCATTGTATTCACATCAATCGAACCGCAACTAGTCAAGGATAGTATGTTTAACAACATACTTCCAGTTCGATGCGAAGATATACAAACATCTGGAAGGAACCCCAATGGGGTCACCGACATCCGGACTTATTGTAGAAGCGGGGATGTAGAGGCTGGAAGCCATCATTTTTGCCAGTGATCAAACTGAAAGTGTGCATCTGTTATGTGGATGACATCAAACTCATAATGGAGAAGGAGTCGAACAACCAACTGTCATTCCTGAATATGGTAGTCAGTAGACCAGATGACAGAAAACTGGAAACGGAAGTGTAAAGGAAGTTCACCCGTACTGATCGAACCCTCAATTACGGTAGCAATACATCAACAACAATAACGTACAGGCTCTATCGAGAAGAGAAAGAATTCACGGCAGTACAGCAACATCATACAGAAACTTCATCAGAATATACCTACGGCGTATATCATCAACTACAAAGTCATCCCATAGAAATCAACAAACGGATCATCCTCCCATATACATAAAGACCACTTGAAATTGGTGTGGCGCTTTAGAAACCAACCGAATTCTCTTGAAACCATATATGGATGTACACCGAAGGGAGAGTAAAAGTCAAAAAATATCTCTCCAATGAAATCCCCTGCACTAATTGTGATCAACATTGCATTGGACAATGTAGAAATCTTGGACGGAGAGATGGATCTTGGTATTTCGGTCCGGTCATAAACCAGCAGATGCATAGACGTGGACCAAAAGTCAGAGGTCAAGTAGAGGAATAAACTCAAAGTGAATCTATGCAGTCAATGAAACAACAATCAAAGGCAACAAGCAATCACAGATCAGTTCATCAGGACAAGCGACGGAGAACCACCGACAGTTCACCGTCCATTTGTATCTTAGTTATTCACGATAATGATGTGGGCTAGAAAGAAAGACCATGACACCACCGAGATTATTTCATCTAGCTCAAAGGAAGAAATATAACCAAGAGTAAGAATCTCAAAAATCAATCTAATTATGCGAAAACAGAGTGTGGGGTTGATTGCGTAATCATTGCACATAAACCTATTGGTTACCTTGATACATATGATTATAAAAAACAAACTGCTTCGACCTAGTGTGAGAGTACTCATCAGTAGTGCGCAAACCATGACCTGAGGATCCATCGAACATCGGAACATTCGGTCGTTGTGTTGAAATCCAATGGTTTACACTTTTTTCCAACGCAATCGTTGAGCTTTAAGTGTGCTTAACACGTCATGAGATAAATGATGGGTAGTGGGTAGCAATAGAATCGAGGATGCGCATTCCGTCAGCTGGATGTACCTGCTTCCCAATGCCAAGTGTTGTTCCCACTGGGATTCGGACTCGGGAGTGATCGCTCCGATCGACTAGTGTAATACAAGCAATAACACTATCGTGATTCAGTGGTGTAGAGTGGATAAGGAGCTGGCGTTCGAAGCGATCGCTCCCGAGGCCGAATTTCGCACTGGGAGGCAGGTACATCCAGCTGACCAGTGAGTCGCAAATAGGACGAAATGCGCATCCTAGATTCCACTGCTAGCCGCTGCCCATCATTAATCTCATGACCTGTTAAGAAAACCAGTACCTCAACGAACGTGTTAGAAAAAACCAAATGACTGAAGATTAACTTACTGATCGTAGACAACCCAAATGTTCCGATATTCGATGGCTCAAAAGGTCATTGCAAAAAATAAAACTATCAAATAATTTTTGAGCAATAAATCTAACTACTTATAAGTAGTAAAAGTAGAAATGCTTGAACAAAAAATACTAGACAACTTACATGAACCAATAGTTAATTGTCTGTAGAGCATACGTGTTTCACTACCATTGGTGTTATCACATGGTGATAGTACAGCTCTTGCACGTATACAACTCTCTAGAATATGAGAATTCTTAGAGATATCTTTCTTCACATTGTCAGAAATACACCATTTGTCTTTATTTTTTAATAATACTGAATTGATAAAAGCCGAATTATTCAGTAGTATATTCAATTCATCTTTTACATTGTAATTAATACCAAAAAGATGACGAATTCGTTGAGCTGCTAGTGTATAGATTAGTTGTGGATCTAAACAGGCTAATTTTGATGGGAGTATATCTGAAGAAAAAAAATAAGTGAAATTATGAAAATTTTATTATTATATTCTCTCTCTGTTTTTAGGTATGAAATCGATTACAGTGAATATATCTGAGGAATTGTGATAATCCTTGTCTAGAAGACCATAACCAGGCAGTTTAAATCTCTTCAGATGATTCAAACCAACAGTAAAGAACTTTATGAACTACTGCCATGTTTCAGGCTAGCCACCTTGAAACCTCTTTCGGTTGTATTGTCTTCTCTGAGGAGCTAGGGGTTGTTCAATCGTAAAGCTTTCATCGTCCTTCCAGACGACATCATCAGGGCAAGCTAGCAAATCATTCACGGAGAGATACTGACAGCTCACTTCATACTGAAGTTAGTGCTGATGATGTCTGGAAGGACGATGAAATCTTCACGATTAAACAACCTAGCTCCTCAGGGAATACAATACAGGAAATGTGTATCATTATAACCTGAAGGTTTTCAGTCCCACCCCTGGCGTATTGATTGTTCTGTACCAGCTGATCCAAGTCCATGGTGAGTAATCACCGAATGTCAATCAATAAATCCTCACAAACCCTCCAAATGTAGATTAATATTGTCTATGCATATAGAAGCCACCGCCTACTTTCACGTTCAATGTTAGTTGAAGTAAGATTGGATTGGAGGAAAGTGCTAAGTGCGGTCACACAAACATCTGACACTCGTCAATGAAGACCTCGACACTCAATTCAATCGATGTTGAGACTGGTAGACTGTATAGCTGTGGTCTTCGAGATGTTGGATATCCTTGGTGACATTTCCATGGTTAGAATCATCAGAACTGCTCACTCACAACTCCTTGTAGAGTCAAGTTTGGAACCACCAAGTTTCATTCTGAATATACTTCGATTCGGCTGCATGAATCCAACCCCAACAGGCTTTACATTTGACTACTTCTAACAATTCACAGTAAAGTGTGACCATTGTCCAACGTCATGTATGAGTATGTATTGTCATACTTGGCTTATCCGATTCCCTATATCACGTGTTTATTGATATATGGTCGACTTCAATGTACTCAGAAGCATTCATGCACTAGAGGCAATGAGGCACACCTGTTGTGTGACGGTTGATTATAATCCCTGGTTGAATAAAACTCGGTAAATGGGGCAGGACTGGGATTTTCTTGCGAATTACCTGAAGACTAACAGACGGAAAGCGTAACTATCACTTTCTAGATTGACTAAGTCAATCTCTCTGAATGATATCAGATGTTGAAATAATGGAAAATGTTTGTACGTCAATTGGATGGTCTTGGTTGCATTGTGTTCTCTGAGGAGCTGGGTTGTTTATTCGTACAGAAGCTTTCATCGTCTTTACAGACACTGACATCATCAGCACTAACTTCAGTATAAAGTGAGCTGTCAATATCTCTCCGTGAGTGATTTAGTGGCTTGCTCTGATGATGTGGTCTATGATTGGTTGTTTCCTTCGATTGTTGTGTCATTGATTATATAGACTCTCCTGTTGGCTGTTCCTCTGCTTCACCTCTCACCTTTCTGTCGTTTATCATTTTTCTTATTGGTTGATAGATCGGGTCCATGTCTATACATCTGTTGATTGCTGACTGACTGACCTGAATGCCAAGCTTCTAGGAATTCTCTGACATTCTTTGTGTTTTCTATGTCCAAACTTAATTCATGTCTATGGTTGCCATCCACGTTCATTGAAATGATTGACGAAATATCGTGGCGTTTAATAGCTCATTGGTGCTCATGTAGACGAAGGTGATGAGGGCTGCCACTTTGTCCAATGTAGTGTATTGACTACAGATATTGTAGTCGATTTGATATCGGGTTTGTCTTCTTTGCTTGTTGCATTCTTTAGTCTGCATAATAG
Organism: Heterobilharzia americana; assembly: GCA_944470555.2. NCBI lineage: Eukaryota > Metazoa > Platyhelminthes > Trematoda > Strigeidida > Schistosomatidae > Heterobilharzia > Heterobilharzia americana. The sequence goes on from OX104128.1 coordinate 77,366,174, forward strand.
TGTTTGAAGGGAATTTGTTGGTTTAAGAGGCGCCCCACATCAATTCCAAGTGATCTCAGTAATCTGGCCGTAATTCCTCATATATCCTTTATGTAAGTTAGGATGATAAGTTTATAGATTCCAGTCGATTAGTTTGCAGTTGATGATGCATGGGATAGGCACCTTCTGATAAAGTTTTGTGGGTAGCCATTCTTCTTTACGATGAACATCAAGTAATTTTCTTCGTTTCTCCGTGAAGCTGTTATTGTGGAGTGCAGTGTATTCTCGCTCTTTTGAATAGAGTTTGCACGCAACTGATTTTGTGTGTTGTTGCTATTGTAGTTGAGGATTTGGTCAGTGTGTGTTGGCTTCCTGTACACATGAGTTTCCAGTTTTCCAGCATTCGTCCTACTGACTGAAACACTGAAGAATGGTAGTTGGTTGTTTGACTCCTTCTTCATTGCGAATTTGATGTCATTGAAAACGTTGTTGATCAAACTGTGAGTGTTGTCTATATCATCCGTTTCTTAATGATGACAAAAGTGTCGTCCACATAGAGAATCCCAATGTTTCATTTGATCACAGGTAGAATACTCACAGATGTATCTATCATTGTTTTAATATGAGTTGAAGCCGATTCAATCATTTAATACATGTGTTTATTGACTAATTCATTTACTTCGGAAGTTATATCACCTTTGATGAGTGTCAGTGATTGATGAAATCTATGTACGAATAGAAAATGCTCGGAAAAACTTCATCAAATCAAGCTATTTACGCCACAGCTGTGATAACCAATTAGGGAGAGGAGTGTACTTTGTCATATTATCATTATTATTATTATTTATCCCTTGGGTTCCTAGTGGAACATAAGGCTGCAGTAGCATGTCTCCATTCCACTTCGTTCTCTGCAATCTTACGAACCTGGCTCCACAACTGCCAGAAGCTGTCATTTCTTTCTCACACCTTACGAAAAGCATTCCAACAAACTACAGGTATTCGTCAACAACTGCCATCTACGGTCGTTATTGAAGATCAGATGGCGAGAAAGAATAAGCAATAAGGAACTCCGGCTTGCCTGGCAACGAACCAACCAACAACCTATCACTCAAGAAATATGCAGAAGGAAGTGGAGATAGATTGGGCATACACTGAGAAGAGCATTCGGGGACATCATGTGCCAGGCCAGGTCGTCGAGTGGAACACAGATGGGAAACGACGAGTTGGGTGTCCAAGGTCATAGTTCACACTGTTCTACCATGTATTTCTTTGAAACATAATCATTGTAAAGGCAGAAGATATGAGATTTCAGATATTTCATAGTCATTGGCTTTGCGGCAAAGGCATTTTCATGATATCACTGTATCAGTAATGTAGAAATCGGGTATTTAGTTTTTAAAAGGAGAGAAAAGTCATCTGATGCATTTGGGATATATGTTATGCATGTCTGATCACCGTCTACCTCATCTCACTATGTCAGTTGAAGTAGATTCAGGCTAGAAAAACGTTACGTAAGGATGGACAGGCTAAAACATATCATCAATGGCCGAGTAATTGACTACTGTTTTAGCCGTTTATCGTCATAAATGAAAGAGAAGAACGAAGTAAACAACGTTGGTTTGAATTCTAGAAACCTTCAATGAACTATGATGCTGTAAGAGTATAGTTCATTGGCCTAGGCATTCACGTTTCTCAACTAGTAGGTGACAGAATTGAGTTGTTCTAAGTCTACTAAGGTCTCATAGCACGATAATTTGATTGGTTGGTTGGTCTAATATATGATTGTTCGAATGTTTCATAGAGAAGGGCTCAATATCCCCAAAACTTCTTTCCAACCAATCATCATACTGCTTTGAAATTCCAAGAAATGACACATGACTCCACCTACTGACATCAGATTGATTAAAGAGAATGTCGTTTTAGCGAGGCTTAAAAAATAACTTAAGTCATTTTACCAAGAAAACTTTATAATAATTAGGTGGCATCCTATTCCCTTCTCACTAGTTGATCCTATCAGACAAGTAACTTGTTATTAGAACTTCAAGATATCCCCCATATTCGACAAAGAGAAATGTTGAACAAAAAGAAAACAAACCAAAAAACCAAGTTAAGGTCATGGGTGAAGAGAGACAACAACTGTGAACACTCCATTCATCCATAGTCAAGGTCTCAGTTATGCTTAAGAAGCTGGAAGATGAATCGGTTGCATTACACATTCTGGTATTATCATGAAGTGACATTAGATGGAGAAACATTCTCCCATGGGTTCCTAGTGGAACATACAGCTTCAGTTACACGTCTCCATTCCACTCTCTTCTCTGCAAACTTTTGAACCTGACTCCACGACAGCCCTGAAGATCTCGTTTATTACTCACATGGTCTCCTCCATGTCATCCTCGGACGCCAACTCGCCGTTTCCCATCTGGGTTCCACTCGAGTGCCTAGCCTGGTGCGTGATATCCACAGTAGGCCTTCTCAGTGTATGCCCAATCCATCTCCACTTCCACTCACTTGTGCATATTTGTTGGGCGATAGGTTCCTTCTTCGTTGGTTCGTCACTAGCCAGACTTCCTTGTTGCTTATTCTTGCTGGTCATCCATCTGGTCTTCAGTGTCGAGCCAGCGTACGCAGTTGTTGATGAATGTTTGTAGTTTGTTTGAAATGCTTTTAGTAACGCTCCAAGTCCCTGAGCCATACAGAAGCACTGATTTGACTGGATTGGTGTTGAAATTCTGGATGTTGTTCACGCTTTATGCTGAGTGCAGAAGATCTCCACACTGGTTTCATTTCAATGAACGCCTGTCTTGCTTTGCTTTTCCGATCCTGACTTCGACGTCCTCGTCTATGCCTGTGCCGTCTGCAGTTGAAACGATACTGCCTAGATAGGTGAAAGAGGCTTCTTTCTTTAACTTTCTCCCATTAATGGTGATCGGAGCTTGTTGTTGTTGGTGGTGGTGGAGTTGGTTGGGTATCATCATCACCTCTGTCTTTCCTACGTCCACTTGAAGTCGCGTCTTCACTGCTTCGCCTCTTCTGTCAACCTGTTAGTTTTTGCTTGTAGATCTTCGAATTTGTGTGACATTAGACACAAGTCATCAGCGAAATCCAAATCTTCTAGGATCTTTTCCCGGTCAGCATACCGCATTCCTCGCTTCTCGCTGTTTGTGCATGATCCAGTCGACCACAATCAACTTCTCAACACTGCGAACCCATAATCCTGTCCTCCGTGTATCGAACTCAGAACCTACAGGGGCTCTGTTGCCAGTATGTTACTAATCTTGATTTAGCTAAACATTTGTGCTTTGTTATTCTAATTGACCCTGGTCGACTACTTTGACCTATGTATTTCACTTCGCACTCCTTGTAAGGGATTCGGTAAACAAAATTATTCTGCCCAATTGAATCATTAGAATGTTTTAACGTATAAAGCTTGTTTCTAAGCAAGTTTGTTGGTTTAAATGCCAGTTGAATCTCAGTTATCCGCCTGATTGAGAATTATTCTCAATTGAATTTTGAAGGAGTTGTGGGGATTTGGAAATATTTCAAGTTGTTATTCATCGTAGACTGACATTAGTTAGAGGAACAAAGGAGACCTGGGAGCACTGGACAGCTGTTTCGTTCTATTATGGGACTCCTCAGCAATGCGCACCCACGACCCCGCCAGGGATCGAATCCGTGACCTCCAGGTTCCGTGAACAGCACGTTAACATTGAGTCACTGGGTCAGAATGTAGTGGTCCATATTTCCAAATTCTGTTAGCTCAAGATATAGCGCAACCGCCACCCAGTGTCATCGTTGAGTTAATATCCTCACGACCATCAAGCTTTGCCCCCCACCGGTCACGATTTCTCATTGGAACTTGGGGAATACCTCTTGAAGCTAGTCACCAATGAGCGCCAGTTCAATTGAATTTTCAGGGAGTTGCGAAGATTTGGAAATACTTCAAGTTGTCATTCATCGATCTCTGGCGGGGTCGTAGGTGCGCACTGCTCATGAGTCCCATACCATCCATTGCTCCCAGGTTTCCTTTGTTCCTCTTCAACTGATGTCAGTCTACGATGAATAACAACTGAAATTCTTCTTAATCCTTTTCAAATGCTGCAATTACACACATAATCAATCACACGGTACAGTGAGACAGACAAACAGCCTTAAAAACTAACTAGTTCAGTGGAAGAAGAGATTGATGACCGACAATCTGAGTTAATCAAACCAACACCGAATACATACAGTAACAGCGGTAACTGTTTACCTATCACAGTTATATGAAAAATTCTACTACCCTTGTCATTACACAGAAGGAGAGACGATTAAGACTTTATAAACTGTGCCAATGTCTTAAGTGTTATTGCTTGTATGACACCGTCGTTGATTAGACTGAATGGATCAGTCTCTGTTGGCATATGGGCTCCTGTGCTGATGCTCGATATTGCCTGTTTTTAATTATGTAGGGTAATGATGGGTAGTGGCTAGCAGTGGAATCCAGGATTCGCATTCCGTCCTATTTGGGACTGATCAATTCGCTTCAATCAACGACGGTGTAATACAAGCAATAACACTAAAAAAGACTATACCCGTCGCACAAGAAGTGTATGTCATGGCTCGATGGTGTAGAGTGGATAACGCTCTTGCCTTTGAAGCGATCGCTCCCGGTTGGGAACAACACTCCGCAGTGGGAGGCAGGGACATCCAGTTGACTAGTGAGTCCCAAACAGGACGGAATGCGCATCCTGGATTCCACTGCCCATCATTGTTGTGTCAAAGTTGTTAAGATCATGGGTGGACAGGGACAACAACTGTACGCTCTATTCATGCATAGCTAAGGTCTCAGTTATGCTTAAGAAGCTGAAGACGAATTGGTTGCTTTACACAAACTGGTATTATCATGAAGTGACATCAACTGGAGAAACATTGGAAACCTTCGAGCACTGGACAGTTAACGTTTCCTTCCAGTATAGGACTTCTCCATAGTGCGAACTTTGCCCTTCATGTATCCAACTCAGGGGCTCTCTTGCCAGCACGTCACCAATCACCTAGCCATTGATTATCTCTTCTCTCTCTATAGGTTAATTATAAATGTATAAATGTGAGAAACAGTGACAATATTCACCTACCTATATCGGTATCGTCTACTATTTCTTGTCTCTGTGTATCCACACTTGTACACAAGTGTAGAGGATAATGTGAATGTTCAACATTTTCTTCTTTCACGTTATTATCTCTCAATTTCTCTTCATTATTACATAATACTGTTGTTGTTGATTGTAATGGTAATGACAAGGATGATGATGATGATGTCGGTAAATAGGTTATCTCCATTTCAGTAGAATCATTTATCGATTGAGAAATATTTAACGATTGAATTGGATTACTACTGGATGTTTCTTGTAGTAGTGATGGTGGTGATAATGGTAATAACTCTGATGTTGTGGTATCGGTAGTTATTTTTTCAATTGATGGCGGTGAATTCCCTTCAGATGATCGTTCATCCAAAGTATTTTGTAGATAAAATTGTAGGAGACCACGAATGAACTTGTTAAAAAAAACATATATATATATATATATATACAAATAGGCACAATATGGTTATAAATAGTCAGACAACATAGGACCAGATATTAATACCAAACAAAATGGTGAGATTCGCTATAGCATCGTTAGATGAGGATAATATGTGTGTAGGGGGGATACACATCTGCGCCACTGACATCAGTTCTGAGCCATATTATCGCCTAGAGTCAGTCTCCAACCATTGTTGGTTTCTCTTGTCCAGCCGGACTTCATACACTCATGACATGTTTTACTCTACCCACCCACCCCGGTCATCTTGTTCCAGCCTGAACCTACTTCGGTCAACAATGTGAGACCAGGCAGCCAATAGGTATACGTAACACATGTTCCAGCCAACCATCTCAGTCGACGAAGGTTCATCACCTCGTCAACTGATTTACCTCTTCTCCCTAAAACTGTACACCTGCATCCTGCATTGCTCACGTGGTGACACCATAGAATACGGCCTACAACACTGCGAAGGCAACCGTGGTCAAACACTTGAAGCCGCCTTCTCATGTCTTCCACTTTCAATGGCCATCTTTCACAGCCATACAGTAGAACAGACCGCACTGCTGTGCACTACACGCCACCCTTAATAGACAATCGGATATCACGGCGGCGTCATAGGTGGCGTAAATTGGCAAAAGCCAACCTACCCTTTTTTATCCGTGAAGAGATTTCATCGGCTACCAACGAACACACTAGCGTTGATCCCACTTCACGGGTAAGTGAAGTGGTCAATACACTCAACCACTACACTCACTCTCTATTGTTAACCGTGGCACCGTTCAACACCATTGGTGGAGCAACAATTTGCATTTCCGTGGCGAGAAACGCATCTCAAATTCTCACTCAGTGTCAAGCAGACTCTGTATCTTGTCAGAGTGTTCATCTAACAGGACTATATCATCTGCGTATTCTAGGTCTAACGAAGATTCTCCTGCGATTAGGTCAACCTTTGTGTAGTCAGGTGAGGAGAAGAAGTTGTCATATATTTGAACCTATATATATAACGACCTTTTGGATTTCACGCATGGATTCATTGTTATAGTTCATGAAGGCTTTAACTATTGGTATTAACTGTCTCTAGACGTGTAGACGACGACACTGGGTGACGCGGTTTCGAATCTCAGACAGGACATCAGTTCCCTTGAGGTTGTAGATACGCCTTGCTGACGAGTGTCAAAAAGCACAAAACCTAGGTCCAGGGCTTCCTGCCGATTGCCTCCAACTAACTAACGTCTACTAATGTGCACCGCAATGCTGAGCTTCCTAGCTTGGTTGCCACATTGCAAATATGATCGATAGAATTCGGTCTGCACTCAGAACTAGACAGCATGAAATTGGTTGCTGTCCCGTGACCAATCAATATATCTAAGCCAGTCCTACAGGAGGTCAACCGCGGCCTGAATAGCTCAGTGATAAAGTTGCTAACTATAACACTGAGTGATCTGGGTTCGAATCTCAGACGGGACATCAGTTCCGCCAAAATATATCGAGAAACAGAAGCAGCTGATATCGATGGGATCACCAATATCTCCAATCTTGGCAGACATAGTTATGGATAGTTGGGAAGAGATTTGGCGTTACGAAGGTCTGACCTTGCATTCAAAACATGGTGGTGATATACGGATGACACATTCACTATTGTATTGAAATCCGAACATAACGACAATTTCCTAGTAGGCCCAATCCAATTCTCACTTACGAGGAGGTAGAAAATGAACGGAGGAGAATCACCTGTGTTGAATTACAAGATAAAACGAAAGACAGATGTCAGTGTTTTGGAGACTACAGTCTACAGAAACTGACACATTCTAACAGGTGTGTATCTAGACTTTCGATCACCTCATTCAGTGTCAGTGAGTGAAGGCAGGTTCACTTAAATGTCTTAGTGATAAAGCTAGAAAACACCAGTATGAATTATAACGACAACATGACTAGAAAGGAGTTCATAGCCTCCATTAAGTTACCCTTCCAAGGAAGGAACATCAGAAAGTTCTATGTAGGCTCCTCAACAAGGCTGAATTAGTTGGGTGTGGACCTTTAAACTCATTCAGAGACGAGCTTTATTCGCTGGTTTCAGCATCGCATAGATTCAATTCACCAAAATAATCTAATCTATCTAATTCCATGTAATGTCTGTAAATCAGGTCAAGTACATAGGTTAATCTAGCCGATTGGGGTCAGTTAGAATGGCCGAACATGGGAAAGTTAGCTAAATATAGTCAAAACGAACGTAGAGCCCCACCCCCAACCTCGTTCACACACATACAAGTTGCCACACTTCACAGTAGTATACAAAGAGCAAGTTGACAAAGGTGAATAAAAGGAGATGATATTCAAGAACGAAGGTTAATCACAACATTCAACATTCAACAACCATTTCACAAAACGTCCACATAACCACAGGTTACAATTGTCACATGGGCTTCCTGACCAACCTAGGAGTCTGCATCTCTACACAATCAGACATACGTCATCAATTGGTGATGCACCTTTATGTGGTCATTCACTTACAGTTACGAAGGATAATTTATGATGCGGGAGGCACTGAGGGGGGTGGGGGGCTGAATGTCATCAATCTATATGTAATGACAAACAAAACAAACGTACAATGATATAAGGTAACCGATAAGCTAATACAACTTACTATGTTTTTCTCATCTGCATTTGAGACATCCGCCATAGAAATTGTCGTCGACGTCGTCGTTCTCATCGCTTCATTAACTCGAGGAATTCTCTTTACAGGGTTATTATATAAACATTTGACTGCTTTCGGTACCTAAGTAGATATAGTAGAAAACAAATAACAAGCAATAAAATAAAGGGATGAGAAAAATATTTATAGTGTGTGATGGATTGAAGGTGGAAAGAAAATTTTGATTGCCCCAGTATTCGAACCAGTGCGGCCATCGGGATTCCTGCCTGATGCTCAGTCAACTGAAAGCTACGAAGTTTGACTTCTGACCAGAGTTTTGTTGTATATTATTTAACCTTTGGATTCCTAGTGGAACATATGGTTTCACTAGCACGTCGCCATTTCACTCTCTTCACTCCACTCTCGCTAACCTGGCTACATGACTAACCATAACATTTCATTTCTTCTACACACCTCTCCCCTCCTCCATGTCACCCTGGGTCACTCAACTCGTTGTTTCCCATTAGGCTTCCACTCAACGACCTGGTCTGGTGCTTCATGTCCACAAACTCTCTTCTCACTCTATGTCCAACCAATCCAATCCATTTTCACTTTCTTCTTCTAAACATTTCTTGGGGGATCGCTTCACGCTTCGTTGCCAGGCCAGCCACACTTCCTCTTTGCTTATTCTTTCTCGTTTTCTGACCAGATCTTCAGTATCGAATGAGAATAGGCGGCAGTTGTTTATGTATGTCTACAGTTTGTTGGAAGTGCTTTTCGTAACGCGCCAACTCTCTCAACCATCATACAGAAGCAAGTACTGACTTGACTGAATTAGTGTGGAGAATCCGGATGTTGTTCACGCTTTATTCTGAGTGTAGTGCAGTGTAGTAGATCGCCATAGTGATTATTTCAGATTAATGAAGGAAGGCGTCTTTCTGTCTTTTCGATCCCGGCTTTGACGTCCTTATCTGTGCTACTGCCGCTACCTGAAGTTGGAACGATGCTGCCTACTAGGTAGATAGGTAGGTGAAAGAGACAACTTCGTTTAGATTTCTGCCGTTGATGTTGATTGGTGCTTGTTGTTGTTGTTGGTTGGGTATCTTCATAACCTGCGTCTTGTCTACGTTTACCCGAACCAAGTCCCACCTTCCCATGCTGCCTCGCCTATTCTCCCAACTTGTTACATTTCGTTTGTAGATCTTCAACTTTGTGGGTAGAAACTATCAATTGAATTTAAGGGTCTGTGAAAATTTTGTGATGATTCAAGTTGATATTTGTCATGGAGTGATCTTAGTTGGAGGAATATTGGAAACCTGAGAGCACTGGACAGTCCGATGATCGATTATCAGCCATATCAGTAATACTTTCAAATTCATGATTACCAATGTCGAGTGAAATCAAACAACATGACCTCATATTTTATGCTAAAAATTGGTTGCATCATCTTTATAAATTATGCTACGTTGTGGTCAAGCAATTTAATTGTAAACGTGTATAGATGAGTTAGACCTGCTAAAATATGCAACCAATAAGCAGTTAACAGGGCTGAAATACCTGACTCCTCGTATCAGCGTATTGAATGCAAGCAACTGCTTAGACATCTTGAAGACCAGTTATATGCAAGGTCAGAGAAAACACTGAATCGATGAAATCACAGTCCGAGTTGACACACCTCATCATATCACTACATCAAGTATAAAGGTAGTGAGGTGGAAAAAAGAAGATAAGAAAATTCAGTCAAAAGAAACACAAAGTACGAGAAGAAAGAAAGGAAGAATGACAAGATAGTGAGAATCGGTATAGCGTTGTTAAGATGAGAATAATGTGTGTGGGGATAGATCTGCGCCACTCACATCGGTTCTGAACCATATCACCTAAAGTCAGTCTCCAACCACTGGTTCCTCTTGTCCCACCGGCCCCAACCACCTAGTCTGCATCACCACACATAGCTCAAACCAACAGTCAAACACTACATACACTGGTGCCATGTTTCAGTCTGGCCACCTCGGGCCTCTTTCCAGCCTGGGCCTACTTCGGCCAACATTGTGTGACGAGGTATTCGGTGACTAGGCACACGTAATACGTGTCCCAACCATCTCAATCGTTCAACGTTCATAACCTCGTCAACCGATTTACCTCTTCTCCCTAAAACTGTACACCTGCATCCTGCATTACTCACGTGGTGACACCATAGAATACCGCCTATAACACTACGAAGACAACGGTGGTCAAACACCTGGACCCTTATCAAGTCTTCCACCTTCAATGACCATGTTTCACAGCCATGCAGTAGAACAGACTGGACTGCTGTGCATGTGTAGTAAATGCGACTGTTAATAGACAAATGGATATCACGGCGGCGTCACAGGGGGCATAAACTGGCAAAAGCTAATCGAGCCTTTTTTTATCCATGTAGAGTGCTGATCCTACTTCCCAAGTAAGTGAAGTGGTCAACACACTCAACCACTTCACTCACATCCCGCATCCTAGACATTCTCAAATTGCTACACAAGACTCTTTTTTGTGCTTAGGAGTTTCTTTAGCGATTGGATTGTTTTTTATGGGGTTATATTATTTATTTATTAGTCCCTTGGGTTCCTAGTGGAACATAGGGCTTCACTAGCACGTCTCCAGTGACCTCTGTTTTCTGAGATCTTTTGAACCTGGTTCCACGACAGCCCACAAGCTCTCATTTCCTCCTCGCACGACCTCCTCCATGTCACCCTCGGACGTCCAACTCGTCGCTTCCCCTGGGGATTCCACTCGAGGGCCTGACGCGTGATGTCCTCAGTCGGCCTTCTCAGTGTATGCCCAATCCATCTCCACTTCCTCCTGCATATTTGTTGCGTGATAGGTTCTTGGTTGGTTCGTTCCCAGAGCTCCTTGTTGCTTATTCTTTCTGGCCATCTGATCTTCAGTAGCGAGACAGCGTAAGCAGTTGCTTATGAGTGTCTGTAGTTTATTGGAAATCCCTTTCGTGACGCGCCAAGTCTCTGAACCATCACACAGAAGCACTGACTTGACGTTGGTGTTGAACACCCGTATCTTGTTCCGCATGCTGAGTGCAGAAGATCTCCACACTGGTTTCAGGCTAATGAACGCCTGTCTTGCTTTTCCGATTCTGACTTTGACGTCCTCGTCCGTCCCGCCTGTAGTTGAGACAGTGCTTCCTAGATAGGTGTAGGTGAAGGAGGTTACTTCCTTCAAGTTTCTCCCGTTGACGGTGATTGGAGTTTGTTGTTGTTGTTGATGGTGGTGGTGCGGTATCTTCATCACCTCTGTCTTCTCTATATTCACTTGAAGTCCCGTCTTCGCTGCCTCTTCTGTCAACTTGTTAGTTTTCGCCTGTAGATCTTCAAGTTTGTGTGACATCAGGCACAAGTCATCGGCGAAATCCAAATCTTCTAGGTTGTTTTCCACAGTCCAGCGTATCCCCCTCTTCTCGCTGCCCACTGTTTGCTGCATGATCCAGTCGACCACAGTCAGGAATATCATGTGGGTTGGTGGTTGCTAACTCTTCCTTCTTTACCCAGGCATAGAATCGGCTAGTAACTACCAGTGAGTTAGTTAACTAGCCAAGGGGAAAAATAATACATAGATATACATAGATATATATACTTACCACAATTCTTAATTGTTTATTATAACTTTGATTATTTCTTCGTTTCGCTGTTAATTGTCTATTTAATCGCCATAAATCACGTGGATTATAAACTTTACGACTACATCTATCCGAAGTATATAGAATAGAGTCTAAAATACTTGATACAACAGTTTTACTCTGTTGACATAGATAATATTGCTCCAATTCATTACTATTCCTTTGAATAGTACGCATTAAATCAGATAGGATAATACTTTCTTCATCTGGTGTATAAGTTAATTCATATGGTGGAGTATGATGTTCAAGTATCTCAATGAGCTTCTCAGATGATTCAATCAATTTATCATTATCATTATTATAGATTGATGATAATTCCGTTTTCTTAGATAACATATTCCATATTCTCATTCGTTCAGTTAAACGAATTGATTGTATAATATAACGTTCAGTTGTATGCTCTGTATGATTAGGACACATCCATCTATCATAACGTGATGGATAATAAGATAATGGTGGATTTAAACACTCTAAATGATAACAAGCAGAACAATAATCACATGGTAACAGAGGAGCATAGAAACATGTTCTAAAAAGAGAAAAGAAAGCAAAAGGAAAACACACCTGAATTTCACATTCAACACAATCATAAATTTATTCTATTCAGCACTAGGGTTGTGCAGAAATAAGTTATACCATCGACCCCAACCTCGTCACACCTAACGTCTGCGTTAATCACATGGTGACACCATAGAATACGGCCTACAACACTGCGAAGGCAACCGTGGTCAAACACTTGAAGCCGCCTTCTCATGTCTTCCACTTTCAATGGCCATCTTTCACAGCCATACAGTAGAGCAGACCGCACTGCTGTGCACTACACGCCACCCTTAATAGACAATCGGATATCACGGCGGCGTCATAGGTGGCGTAAATTGGCAAAAGCCAACCTACCCTTTTTTATCCGTGAAGAGATTTCATCGGCTACCAACGAACACACCAGCGTTGATCCCACTTCACGGGTAAGTGAAGTGGTCAATACACTCACTCTCTATTGTTAACCGTGGCACCGTTCAACACCATTGGTGGAGCAACAATTTGCATTTCCGTGGCGAGAAACACATCCCAAACATCCTCAAATTGCCACTTAAAGTGTCCAGAAGACTCTGCATCTTGTAGGCGTCTTCGCTTAACAGAACTATGTCATCTGCATATTCTAGGTATAACGAAAATTCTCCTGCGTTGACCTAGATAATATGGCTCAGAACCAATGTGAGTGACGCAGATGTATCCCCACACATATTATCCTCATCTTAACGACGCTATACTGAGTCTCACCATTTTCTCATTCTTCCTTTCTCTCGTCTAGTATTTTATATTTCTTTTAACTGAATTGTCTTATCTTCATCTTGCACCTCACTACCTTTCTACTTGATGTAGTGATATGACGTTTGACAACTCGGACCGTTAAGCAGTAATGTCTGGTCCCATGTTGACATTGATGATGATAACAATATCATCGACTAGCTGCCTAAATCGTCGTAGGCAGAGAAAACTTTGAACCGATGAACCACTTACCTGATAACCATCTCTACATAAATTAATGATAGCTGAAACTCCACAACATAAACACCATCGACATAACGTTCCTTTCATGGAGACTGCAGACTTGATTTGCAACAAACTCACGAAGCATGGCATGGAAATAGGTATTCAAGTCTCCATACTGAAAGAACTACTTCTGAGGTGTACGATGAATGCACAATTTCTTTTCAACAATGAAGTCTACCGGCAATCTGATAGTGTTGCTATGAAATCACTCCTTGGCCCACTCTTATCGGTTTTTTTCTGGCAAAACTTGAGAATGGTTCACTGAACGAAACTATTAGCCGTTTAGAGTTATATTATCGTTACATGGATCATACCCTTATAGTTCTCAAAAGTGAGACTGATAAAAATGCTGTTATGAATAAGTTCAATAGTGTTCATCCGCCAATCAACTTCACAATGGAAGAGGAGAAAAATGACACTATCCCATTTCTTGATGTTCCGTTGGTAAGAAGGTCAGATGGAATCCTGAAGCGAAGTGTTTATAGAAAGCCAATATCTTTAGTGCTGTACCCCTTCAATACAAATGGAACCTAGCGAAATGATTAGCATACCGGGCCTCAGCTATTTGCTCAGATTAGTCTATAAAGGAAGAGTATGCCACCATCCGTGATCTGCTTAGTAGGAATGGCTACTCAGACAAGTTTGTAACTAAGCACATGAATATTACGAGGGTTAAGACAACAATGCCAACAGTTCGTAAGAAGCGAATCTTCTTGAAGCTGAAATTTGAGAGTGATATTGCCAGTGAGATCATCACACATGAATAAAAAGAGTCTTGCACAAAGCATTCCCCAGCTCATCATCAATATCAACATAGGTCCAGGCATTACTGCATATTAGTACACTAAGTATAAAGGTAGTGAGGTGGAAAAAAGAAGATAAGAAAATTCAGTCAAAAGAAACACAAAGTATGAGAAGAAAGAAAGGAAGAATGACAAGATAGTGAGAATCGGTATAGCGTTGTTAAGATGAGAATAATGTGTGTGGGGATAGATCTGCGCCACTCACATCGGTTCTGAGCCATATCACCTAAAGTCAGTCTCCAACCACTGGTTCCTCTTGTCCCACCGACCCCAACCACCTAGTCTGCATCACCACACATAGCTCAAACCAACAGTCAAACACTACATACACTGGTGCCATGTTTCAGTCTGGCCACCTCGGGCCTCTTTCCAGCCTGGGCCTACTTCGGCCAACATTGTGTGACGAGGTATTCGGTGACTAGGCACACGTAATACGTGTCCCAACCATCTCAATCGTTCAACGTTCATAACCTCGTCAACCGATTTACCTCTTCTCCCTAAAACTGTACACCTGCATCCTGCATTACTCACGTGGTGACACCACGGAATACCGCCTATAACACTACGAAGACAACGGTGGTCAAACACCTGGACCCTTATCAAGTCTTCCACCTTCAATGACCATGTTTCACAGCCATGCAGTAGAACAGACTGGACTGCTGTGCATGTGTAGTAAATGCGACTGTTAATAGACAAATGGATATCACGACGGCGTCACAGGGGGCATAAACTGGCAAAAGTCAATCGAGCCTTTTGTATTCCCAACTGCGAAATTATGTTCCATCTTCTACAACCGTCCGATTCTAGATGCGGGAAATAAAAACAAACTGCCTGATTCTGTCACTTCTATGTGCATTTATCAATTCAACTGCTCCTGTGGAGCTAGTTACATTGAGCGTACAATAAGGTATTTCCTTCGTCGAATTTCTGACCACCACCCATCATAGTTGAACAAGGGACAGATTAGAACAATAAAGACCTCGAAACTTGCACACTTAGTTGACACAGGACATCAAGTGGTTACTAGAAAAGCCGTCAAAATTATCCATCAGATTTCAACTAATTTACCATCACATGGATTATGCACTCGGTTACTTCACATAACAGGCGATTGCAATCCACCTTTACATAACAAACCTAGCCTTTGTATTCAAAAGAAGTTTATCCAACCACTTTCATTATCGTCGCCGTCAACATGATGTAACCTGCAAAACTGACACTATCCGATACCACACACCCTAATATGGTGTGATTATGTATACAGAGGGAGATAACCGAGTATTTCTCCAGTCATGTTGACGTCATGTGAAGAGTACTAGAAAATGTGGTTGTGAACCTTCATCAGTTGAAGTGGATTGGAGATGAAATGCAAATATCGCGGAACCAACTATCTCAAGATCCCATTGCAAGTTGGATCAGGTTGGAACAAGGTTCAAAGGTATGGAGAACAAAACATGATACAACTCAATGACTTCCCTGAGTGTGTTGATCTAAGTCGTGTAAGGAGGTATATGTAGACTACCTAATTGGGATTGTGGAGATGATAGGAATCAATGATTGAGGAGTGAATCTTGGTGACATTGGGGAAAATAGATGACAAAGGCTTGAATATTCCCCCTGACTGTTATCTTTAAATGGTTTATCCTCTTGCAAACACTTCGTCATCAATCTCTCCTTCCACCTATAGCTATATTAGGCGTTGGAAATGTCATCCTATCCTACCCACCCTATATATAGTATGATTGTGGGTCAGTGGATGGAGACCGATAGCTGAGTACTTCTCCGAATTAGTCATCTTTCCAGAGTCTATTATTCTATGTTTCGATAAATTTGTGTGCTCTGCTTCCATGACTGTTCCCAACCGACTGCTTCGTTCTCACATTCACTTCATGGTATTTGATAGATGGATACTTTTGCCTACAGAGTCGGTCTCTGACAGTTTGTAGCACGGAGGAACTCTGGCCTGGCAACGAACCAACGAAGAAAGAAGCTATCCCCTAACAAATATGCAGAAGAAGAAAGTGGAGATGGATTGGATTGGATATACACTGAGAAGGCGGTTTAAGGCTATAACGCACCAGGCCCTCAAGTGGGACCCAAAGGAGAAACGATGAGTTGGACATCCGAGGGTGATATGGAAAAGTTCGTGTGAGGAAGGAATGAAAGTTTTTGAGCAGTGATGGAGCCAGATTAAAGCAGATGATTGCAGAGAAGAGAGTGAAATGAGTTGTGCCACTGAAGCCCTATGTTCCACTAGCTCAGATGAATAATCTTGACGATTAGAAACATCCAAGGACAAAACCCGTTTATCAGCGCAGTCTACTCAATTACTCATGTAGAATATACGTATAGTTCATTCTTCATAATTACTTTAAGCTTCACAATCTATCATCAAATAAAAGTTTACTTCAACACTAATCTGTATAACTGAATCCCATCCAGTTAGCAGTAGTACGACTTGTCTTAAGATCTGCAACAACAGTAACTACTTTTCGTCTAATCCCTATCCAACAGATCTTTTTGGTATTGTAAGATGTCGAAGGAATAAGTATTCCACCAGGATAGCCTCTTTGAGTCATTTTGATATAAAAACCCGATCACCAAGTCGGTTGAGTAATCATCATCTAGTATATCGAACCAAAACAGTTGCTTCCTTAAATAGTTCAATCATATTGATAAACCAAAATTACAATCCATTTATATACACATAAAATAAAACAAGAATATGAACTTACCGTATACATACATAACAACGTCTTACAGGTTGTGGAATAATACCATTTTCTAATTCAATGATATTTTTATTCTTACGCTCTGTTAACGTTTTATATGAACCTTAACACCGATGATTTTATAGGAACAAAACAGAAAAGAAACATAACTAAATGCTTTGGAAAGTAAATGAACAAATTGTTTTCTTCTCATATGAAAAATGAACAATTATTATTATTAATTGTTATTATTATTTGTCCCTTGGGTTTCTAGTGAAACAGTGGGACATCTCCATTCCACTCTCTTCTCTGCAAACTTTTGAACCTGACTCCACGACTGCCCACAAGCTCTCATTACTTCCTCACACGATCTACTCCATGTCATCCTCGGACGCCCAACTCGCCGTTTCCCATCTGGGTTCCATTCGACGACATGGTCTAGCGCGTGATGTCTCCGAATGGTCTTCTCAGTGTATGCCCAATCCATCTCCACTTCCACTCACTTGTGCATATTTGTTGGGCGATAGGTTCCTTCTTCGTTGGTTCGTCACTAGCCAGACTTCCTTGTTGCTTATTCTTCCTGGTCATCCATCTGCTCTTCAGCATCGAGCCAGCGTAGGCAGTTGTTGATGAATGTTTATAGTTTGTTTGAAATGCTTTTGGTAACGCTCCAAGTCCCTGAGCCATACAGAAGCACTGATTTGACTGGATTGGTGTTCAAATTCTGGATGTTGTTCACGCTTTATGCTGAGTGCAGAAGATCTCCACACTGGTTTCATTTCAATGAACGCCTGTCTTGCTTTGCTTTTCCGATCCTGACTTCGACGTCCTCGTCTATGCCTGTGCCGCTGGCTGTAGTTGAAACGAAGCTGCCTAGATAGGTGAGAGAGGCTTCTTTCTTTAAGTTTCTCCCATTATTGGTGATTGGAGCTTGTTGTTGTTGGTGGTGGTGGAGTTGGTTGGGTATCACCATCACCTCTGTCTTTCCTACGTCCACTTGAAGTCGCGTCTTCACTGCTTCGCCTCTTCTGTCAACTTGTTAGTTTTTGCTTGTAGATCTTCGAATTTGTGTGACATTAGACACAAGTCATCAGCGAAATCCAAATCTTCTAGGATCTTTTCCTCGGTCCAGACAGCGTATTCCCCTCTCCTCGCTGTTTGGTGCATGATCCAGTCCACCACAATCAGGAATATCATGAGTGAAAGTACACAGCCTTGTTTTACTCCTGTTTTCACTGCACTTCAGAGGCATCACTGAGCTTTCCATTGTGAATTACTTGGCATGTGGCGTCTTCATATAGTTGTTGAATGAGATTGATAAAGGTTTGTGGTATTCCGTAGTGTTGAAGCAGCTGCCTACCAAATTACTTGTCGGTCGATGCTGTCAAAGGCCTTCTCAAAGTCGATGAAGTTGAGTTAGAGGGTTGACTGCCATTCTATACTCGATAAACAAGTATAGAATGCCTATTTTAAGTCGAAGCCAACCTAGACGATAATGAATTAAATTAGAAGGTTAGTGATTGTAAATTGGAGTCGACTAAGAGGGTTTAGACATGTACTTGGTAATATCGAGTCACCATCTAACCCGATGTACATTTTAGGCGATGGTAGATTATATTCGAAGAGGATTCAAGGTGGCCACATCACTTCAGGTGAATATAGAGAGGACAGAGGTGATAAGCATACACAAACAACAACAACAAGCACCAATCACCATCAATGGGAGAAATCTAAACGAAGTCATCTCTTTCATCTACCTGCCTGTCTAAGAAACATCGTCTCAACTACAGGCAGCGGCACACACACAGATGAGAACGTCAAAACCAGAATCGGAAGGACAACAAGACAGGCCTTTTTTCCGCTCACGCTCACTTGATACTGAAGATCAGATCAGATGGCCAGAAAGAATAAGCAACAACTAACTCTAGCCGGGCAACGAACCAACGAAGCAAGAAACAATCGCCCAACAAATATGCAGAAGAAGAAAGTGGAGATGGTCTGGACTGATTGGACATAGACCGAGAAGACGGTTTGGGGACATCAACTTCATCAACTTTGAAAAGGCCTCCGACAGCATCGACCGAGAAGCAATTTGGCGGGCAGTTGCTTAAACACTACGAAGTGGCACAAACCTTTATCAATCTCATTCAACAGCTATATGACGACACCACATACCAAGTGATTGACAATGGAAAGCTTAGTGATACCTTTGAAGTGAAGGGAAGACAAAAGTAAGACAAGGTTGCCTACTATCACCGATCATCTTCCTGATTGTAGTCGACTGAACTGGACTGGAACATGCAAGAAACTGTGAGTAGCGAGAAGATGAGCATACGCTCGATGTTTCATCGATGAAAAGACCCTAGAAGATTTGCATTTCGCGACTTCCTTCACGTGAACATAGAGAAGACAGATGTGATGAAGACATCCAACCAGCAACAACAACAACAACAAGCACCGATCGCCAACAATGGGAAAAATCAAGAGGAAGTTGTCTCTTTCACCTACCTACCTAAAAGGCAGCATCGTTTCAAGTACAGGTGGCACAAGCACAGATGACGACATCAAAGCCGGGATCGAAAACAAAACAGCAAGACAGGCCTTGCTTCATCAAATCAATGTGGAGATCTACTGCACTGCACTCAGTGTAAAGCGTGAACAAGATCCAGATTTTCAACACTAAGTCGTTCAAGTCGGTACTTGCTTCTATGTGGTAGTTGAGAGACATGGTAGGTTACAAAAAGCATTTCCAATAAACTGAAGACATACATCATCAACAACTGCCACCTACGCTCACTCGATACTGAAGACCAGATCAAAAGACGAGAAAGAATAAGCAACAACGAACCAACGAAGCGTGAAGCTATCGGCCAACGAATATGCAGAAGAAGTAGATGGATAGGATTGAACATACATTAAGAATACCATTCGGGGACATGATGCGCCAGTTCAGGTCGTCGAGTGGAACCCAACGGCGAAACGACAAGTTGGGCGTCTGAGGGTGACATAGAGGAGGAGATCATGTGAGGAAGAAATGAAAGGTTGTGGACAGTTTTGGAGCCAGGTTAAAGAAAGACTTCACAGAATAGAGTGAAATGGCGACATGCTACTGAAGCCCTATGTTCCACTAAGAATTCAAAAGAGCAAATAATAATAATTGATTCCAGGAGATCTCATACTTCGAAACAGTCGTGTCTATTGGATATATACCCCTTATACTCATATTCACAACACGCTGACTACTATTCTTTTGACTGATTCCGAAGTACACAATAGCGTCGATTTGGGTATAGTGGAGATTATCATTCATCTGAAGACACTGAGGTTGGTGGCTTGGATATGTGTTATGCATATCGTCTCAATGGTTTAAATACCGTTCACTTCAAACGGCAAAAAGCTACTCACTAGGCTACTGGGGTATAACAACCACCCGTTGTGCAAGACAAAACGTCCATCCTTGATTTCACCAAGTACATTACAATACGTTATTGCTTGTATTACACCGTCGTAGATTGCACCGAATGGATCAGTCTCTGTTGGCATATGGTCTCCTGTGCTGATGCCTCAATATTGCCTGTGTTTTAATTATATACAGTAATGATGGGTAGTGGCTAGCAGTGGAATCCAGGATGCGCATTTCGTCAGCTGGATGTACCTGCCTCGCAGTGCGGAGTGATGTTGTTCCCACGGGGACTAGAACTCGGGAGCGACCGATTCAAAGGCGAGAGCGTTATCCACTCTACACTATCGAGCTACGATAGCCACTTCTTGTACGACGGGTATAGTCTTTTTTAGTGTTATTGCTTGTATTACACCGTCGTTGATTGAAGCGAATTGATCAGTCCCAAATAGGACGGAATGCGAATCCTGGATTCCACTGCTAGCCACCACCCATCATTACCCTACACAATTAAAAACAGGCAATATCGGGGCATCAGCACAGGAGCCCATATGCCAACAGAGACTGATCCATTCAGTCTAATCAACGACGGTGTCATACAAGCAATAACACTAAAAAAGATTATACCCGTCGTACAAGAAGTGGCTATCGTAGCTCGATAGTGTAGAGTGGATAACGCTCTCACCTTTGGACCGGTCGCCCCCGAGTTCGAGTCCCGATGGGAACAACATCACTCCGCAGTGGGAGGCAGATACATCCAGGTACATCATTACAAGATAAAATACCATCGAAACTTACCAGGAAGTTTGATACTAGGCATTAAATCTTTTGATAATTCAAATTCTTTAGGATTTTGATACTGAGCATATTCAATCATTTCCCATAATGATTGTAATTCAGAGTCTTCAATATCAGCTACATATGCAGAATCACCCCAAGGGATTGATCGACTAGAACGACAATTATATAAATGATTTGATTCATTTATTGTTGAACGAAATGCATAATGACGTTTATTTGTTGTTGTTGTTATTGGTGTTATTGGCGTTGGTTGTGATTGTATAAAATGTTGTAATGAACTTTGTATATGATTAGTATTAGTATTTATAGAAGAGGTAACTGTTGAAGTCAATTGTACAGTGTTTGTTGTCACCATTGTGATGATTACACCTGTTGTTGTTGTTGTTGTTGATGATGATGATGATGATGATGACGATGATGATGATGATGATGATGATGATGTTGGATAATGTTGTTGTCGTCGTTTTTCTCCACTTTTACCACAACGTGAAGATCCTGTCTCTGTAATAATAGTAGTTTGACTACTTGATGTTGATGTCTTATCATCTTCATCCTTTATTAAAATGACAATGAAATTATATAAATAGTAAACAGATAGATAGAGTCATTCAGAGATTTAGTGAACACTAGCTCCATGTTTTTCATCTGGTTATCCTAAACCTTCTCCCAATTGAATCCAGCCCCTCTTAATATGACAATAAAACCAATTGATAACTAGAAACTAAGATCAACATCTTATACTCTTCAAGATCTAAAAACTGAATTCAATACACTTTGTTTTTAAGATGATTGTAAACCTTTATCGATTAAAGTGGTGAAGTAAAGTTGGATTAGATTAGAGGAGAGTTCCCCTATTCTTTCTATACTATTGTGAAGGGTGGTAACTTGAGCTGATGTACTTCTGTGCAAAGTTTCACGCTGATTTCTTTCTATTCTATCTATTGCAGTACTACCTTATTTATTGTCCTGTGGTTTATATTATTAGTATTATTTGTCCCTTCGGTTCTTAGTGGAACATACGGCTTCAGTAGCACGTTTCCATTCCACTCTCTTCTCTGAAATCTTTCAAACATGCCTCTACAACTGCCCAGAAGCTCTCATTTCTTCCTCGTACAATCTCCTCCATATCACCCTCACCTCGGAAGCCCAACTTGTCGTTTCCCATATGGGTTCCACTTGACGACCTGGCCTGACGCGTGATGTCCCCGAATGGTCTCCTCAGTGCATGCTCAATCTATTTCCACTTTCTCCCTCTGCATATTTGTTGGGTGATAGTTTCTTGGTTAGTTCGTTCACAGCCAGCCAGAGTTCCTTATTGCTTATTCTTTCTGGTCATCCATCTGATCTTCAGTATCGAGCCAGCATAGGCAGTTGTTGATGAATGTCTGCAGTTTGTTGAAAATGCTTTTCGTGACACGCCAAGTTTCTGAACCATATAGAAGGACTTACTTGACTCGATTAGTGTTGAAAATCCGGATCTTATTCTTTGTGCTGAGTGCAGTAGATCTCCACACTGATTTCAGACTGATGAAAGCCTGTTTTGCTGTCTTTCCAGTCCTGGTTCTGACGTCCTCGTCTGTGCCTGTGTCGCCTATAGTTGAAACGACGCTGCCTAGGTAGGTGAAAGAGACTACATCCTTTAGGTTTGAAACACCTGTGATAAAGCACAAGCTAATTGACTGTAGTATACGCTTGCATATAAGCATCTTAATAAAATGTAAGCCACAAGTAAAATATTAAAAAGGCTAGTTTACTGTCATACCTTTAATAGCATTGAACACCGATGACAGAACCAGACACCAACAGGTGCTTCATCAGGATCTAGTGGAGGATCAAGGCATTCTAAATGAAAACTAGCTGGACATAGATCACAGACAAGTCGTTCGCCTTCAATACAACCACAACTATCACAATATTCATGGCAATTAGCTCGAGGTTTCCTCCAAAATGGATCACTCTTAGTTGATGGACCATTATTACTACCACCACTACCACCAACACCACCACCGGCACCACTAACACCAATAGGCATCTGATAATGATCTAAATTTGAACTGATTGTCTCCGTATTGTTAGAGTGTGATTCGTTACTTTTACGTGCTCGACGAAACGATGGCTATTCAAATAAAAAGTAAATATATATCATAGAAACTTACAATACGAAGTGAACCTTTTTTACCGTATGATTCACTTGTTGGTGGAGCAAACAATGCGTTGATTTCATGCATTAAACTCTCTTTATGTTGTGAATTACCGTCATTAGATGACATTTCTGAACAAAAAAAAACATTTTACATTAAACATGTAAATGTTATTTATTAGCACTCAATTTAACAATTCAAACTTCCATCATATCATCACAAATACCAACATAAGACCAGGCATTACTGAGTAACGGTCCAAGTTGCCACTGACATCGGTTCTGAGCAGTATCGCCTGGAGGCAGTCTCCAACCACGGGTTCCTCTTGTCCCGCGGACCACAACCATCTAGTCTGCATCACCCCACATGGCTCAAATCAACAGTCAAAGACTTCATACATTGGTGCCATGTTTTAGTCTGGCCACCTCGGGCCTTTTTCCAGCCTGGACCTACTTCAGCCAACATTGTGTGACGAGGCAATGATGTAACCATCTAGTGATATATGTAGTGCAATAATCTTATTACACAAATGAATCAATGATAATTTGGCATAAAAGCTAATCAGATAACATCCATACGGAACGGGATATCACTGATAAACTAATTCACCATGTGAGTAACGCATACGTCAGGTGTAGAGTTTCAGGGAGTAGAGGTAAATCAGTTGACGAGGTTATGAACCCTCGTCGATTGAGATAGTTGGGATACGTACTACGTATGCCTAGTCACCGATTACCTCGTCACACAATGTTGGCTGAAGTAGGTCCAGACTGGAAAAAGGCTCGAGCTGACCAGACTAAAACATGGCACAACTGTATGAAGCCTCTAACTGTTGGTTTCAGCTATGTGGGGTGATGCAGACTAGGTGGTAGGGGTTGGCGGGACAAGAGGAACCAGTGGTTGGAGACTAACTCTAGGTGATCACATGCCTCACAACCGATGTCGGTGGCGCAGATGTATCCCCACACACATTATCCTCATCTTAACGACGCTATATCGAATCTCACCATTTTGTTATTCTTCCTTTCCCTCTTTTCGTACTTTATATTTCTTCTGACTGAATTCTCTTATCTTCATCTTGTGCCTCACTGCCTTGTTTACTTGATGTACTGATATGAGGTGTGGCAAGTTGGACCATTACGCAGTAATGCCTGGTCCTAGGTTGATCTGCATGGATGGGATCTCCCCTAATGATTAGTATTGAAGGAAACGAAAAGAAAGAGAAAAAATCTTTATTATTAAAACCTTGCACTAAGGCAATCATTTGCATGTGATTCATTTCCTCTTCTGCTTCTCTCTTGATTTGCTCTTCATACACCCGCATTGTCTCTTACGTTTCTATGAGCAGAATGTTTACACATTACTGGTAATTGCTTAGGATTTCTACCGCCCTCTCAATATATATAATACTTATATATCCATTTTGATCAGCGACCCCCACAGCAGTATGACATTTAACTGGTGATTAATTATTCCTTAAGTAAGTGAACAAGAATCAAACAATTTAATGGCTTGTCATCACCTAACTCAACCAATCTATCAATCAATATCAACATAGGACCAGGCATTACTGCGTAATGGTCCAACTTGCCACACCTCATATCAGTACATCAAGTAAACAAGGCAGTCAAGCGTAAGATGAAGATAAGAGAATTCAGTCAGAAGAAATATAAAGTACGAAAAGAGAGAAAGAAAGGAAGAATGAGAGAATGGTGAGATTCAGTATAGCGTCGTTAAGATTAGGATAATGTGTGTGGGGATACATCTGCGCCACCGACATCGGTTCTGAGGCATGTGATCACCTAGAGTTAGTCTCCAACCACTGGTTCCTCTTGTCCCGCCAACCCCTACCACCTAGTCTGCATCACCCCACATAGCTGAAACCAACAGTTAGAGGCTTCATACAGTTGTGCCATTTTTTAGTCTGGCCACCTCGGGCCTTTTTCCAGCCTGGACCTACTTCAGCCAACATTGTGTGAAGAGGCAATTGGTGACTAAGCATACGTAACACATGTCCCAACCATCTCAATCGATGAAGGTTCATCGCCTAAAAATGTTATAAAAGTAAAAATTCTAACTGGTTGACGTATTGAGATATATTGGTAAACAATCGATGATAATGATGATTCAATGTGAACAAAGAAGAAGTAGTTAGTATAATAAAATTTATCCATAACTATACGTGAAAGTTAAATTCAGTGGTGATGAAAAACAACAAAGTGGGTACTAACATTGTAATCTTACTGGAGTGAAAAATATCACCAGTATTATTATTATTTGTACATTGGGTTCCTAGAGGAACATACAACTTCAGTAGTACATCACCATTTCACTCTCTTCTCTGAAGTCTTTTTCTTCAACCTGGCTCCACAACTGCCCATGAACTTTCATTTCTTCCACACACCATCTCCTCCTTCATGTCATCCTCGGATGCCTAATTTGTCGTTTCCCCTTTTGGTTTCACTCGATGGCCTGACCTAGCGCGTCATGTCCCCAAACCATCTTCTCAATCTATGTCCAATCCAAACCAATCTCCATCAACACAGAACCAGGCATTACTGCGTAACGCTCCGAGTTCCAACACCTCATATCAGTACATCAAGCAAACAAGGCAGTCAAGTGGAAGATGAAAAGAAAGTTCAGTTAGAAGAAATATAAAGTACTAAAAGAGACAAAGAAAGAATGAGAAAATGGTGAGATTCGGTATAGCGTCCTTAAGATGAGGACAATGTATATGGGGATACATCTGCACCACTGACATTAGTTCTGAGCCGTATCACCGCCTATTGTCAGTCTCCAGCCACTGGTTCTTCTTGTCCCACCGACCGCAACCGGCTAGTCCGCATCGCCCCACATGGCTCAAACCAACTTCATGCATTAATGCCATGTTTTAGTCTGGTCACCTCGAGCCTTTTTCCAGCCTGAACCTACTTCGGCCAACACTGTGTGATGAGGGCCAAGATTATGTTACCAGGTGTTAGGCGATAGGCTCTTGGCCGATTCATTGCTAGCCAGAGTGCCTCCTTGCTTATTCTTTCTGGCCTTCTGATCTGATCTTAAGTATCGAGTGAGCGTAGGCGGCAGCTATTGATGATGAATATCTGCAGTTTGTTAGAAATGCTTTTCGTAACGCGCCAAGTCTCTCAACCATCACATAATAGCACTGACTTGATTGACAGTGTTGAAAATCTTGTTCTTCATGCTGAGTGAAGTGCAAGTAGATCTCCTAACAAATTTCACATTAATGCAAGAAGGCCTGTCTTGCTGCCTTTCCGATCCTGGCTTCGATGTCCTCATGAGTGCCTGTGTCGCCTGTAGTTGAAACGATGCTGCCCAGGCAGGCAGGTGAAAGAAACAACTTCGTTTAGAATTCTCCCGTTGATGGTGATTGTTGCTTGTTGTTGTTGGTTGCATATCTTCATCAACTCTGTCTTCTCTACGTCCACTTGAAGTCCCGTCTTCGCTGTCTCATCAGTATACAAAAAATTAAGCCGACAATTATGCAGCTAGGCAGTTTTTTTTTGAAGTAATAGGTGGTTAGTGAAGAGGAAAAACGTAAGTCACTGGATACATAGAGAGTTCTAACAACTGACCCTAGGCTCAATTATCTAATTTGTGATGTAAAGATGGTGATTTGTTACTTAAAATGCAAGCTCACACTGATCAAACAAACAGACAAAACCAAAGTAGAACCTCGCACAACAGTAGGTCGGCTCAAGTTGCCACACTTCACAGTAGTATACCAAGGAACAGACGGATAGAAAAAGACTCATATCAGGATAAAGAATTTGAGGTTAAAGGTTAGTGCGAATATTTCAAGCTCCAGAAGACGTCAGAGAATGAATAGATCTGCGCCATTGTCACCGATTTTCATCTTTGTCACCATGAGTTCACAACCATCGTCTCCAGGACGCCAGATAGGTAGTCTACATCTCCCGATATGGCTGAGACCAACAAACAGAAACTTTACCGACTGGTATTAGGCCTTAGTCTAGCCATCCTGAATCCTCTTCCAAACTAATCTAACTTTGCTTAGCATTGCACGTTGAGATAGACGGTGGCTTGGCTTGGCTTCTCCGACGCCTGAGTGGAGCTCGGGAACAGCAAGCCCGAGAAAACCAGGCAGGCTTTAGACCTGGCCGTGGATGTATCGACCAAATATTCACACTGCGCCAGGTCCTGGAACATAGGCATGCTTACAGACGCCCGACAATAGCTGTATTTCTCGACCTGAAGGCGGCATTTGACTCCGTTGATCGAGAAGTCTTATGGCAGTGTCTGTCACTGAAAGGCGTGCCTAGTAAGTACATCACCTTATTGAAAGCTCTCTACTCGAACACTTGTGGGCATGTTAGAGCCTATGGTGAGTTGTCCAGGGAGCTATACTCATCAAGTGGTGTCCGTCAAGGATGCCCACTATCCCCATTCTTATTTAATTTTATCATAGATATTCTTATGGAGGTTTCCCTCTCGTCACCTAATTACAAAGACGTTGACCGGACACAGGTGAATTTTCCTTAGATCTAGAATATGCAGATGACATAGTCCTGTTAGGTGAAGACGCTGACAAGATGCAGAGTCTTCTGAACACTTTGAGTGGGAATTTGAGAATGTTTGGGATGCGATTTTCACCACCCAAATGCAAATTTTTGCTCCAGGACTGGTCTTCAGCGGTACCGCGGTTAACAATAGAGAGTGAAGTGGTTGAGTGTGTTGACCACTTCACTTACCTGGGAAGTAGGATCAACTCCGGTGGGTTAGTTGCCGATGAGATTTCTGCACGGATACAAAAGGCTCGATTGGCTTTTGCCAATTTGCGCCACCTATGGCGCCGCCGTGATATTCGTTTGTCTATTAAGGGTCGCGTGTACTGCACAGCAGTCCGCTCTGTTCTACTGTATGGCTGTGAAACATGGCCATTGAAAGTGGAAGACATGAGAAGGTTACAGGTATTTGACCACCGTTGCCTTCGTAGTATAGGACGTATTCCGTGGTGTCACCATGTGAGTAATGCAGAAGTTAGGTGTAGAGTTTTAGGGAGAAGAGGTAAGTCAGTCGACGAGGTTGTGAACCTTCATCGACTGAGATGGTTGGGACACGTACTACGTATGCCTAGTCACCGATTGCCTCGTCACACAATGTTGGCTGAGGTGGGTTCAGGCTGGAAAAAGGCCCGAGGTGGCCAGACTAAAACATGGCACCAATGTATGAAGTCTCTGACTGTTGGTTTAAGCCATGTAGGACGATGCAGACTAGGTGGTTGGGGTCCACGGGACAAGAGGAACCAGTGGTTGGAGACCCTAGGTGATATGGCTCAGAACCGAAGTCAGTGGCGCAGATGTATACACACATTATCCTCATCTTAACAACGCTATACCGAATCTCACTATTTTGTCACTCCTCTTTCCTTTCTTCTCATACTTTATATTTCTTTGACTGCATTCACTTATCTTCATCCTTCACCTCACTACCTTTTTACTTGATGTGCTGATATGAGGTGTGGCAACTCGGACCGTTACGCAGTAATGCCTGGTCCTATGTTGATAATGATGATGATGATGATGCTTGGCTTGGCTTGAGCTGTACACGATAATTTCATCAAACACGGGTAATTTTACGAAGACATGTGATCAAAAGCCTGTAACGCTTTGCATCTAGTTTTAACAGCCGTCTCAGTTGTATAACAGGACAGAACGGACTGCAGTGCAGTATACTCACCCTTTGGTAGGCAGTCGGATATCTCGCCAACACGCACCACAGATAATCCAAGCTGACACTGGGGAACTACATCAGCCAGTGGCAAGAGAAATGAATTATTGAATTTAACGCTTTTAGGAGATAAAAATAATAAATGCTAATGTACCACTTATAATTGTATCAAAACCTGCTTTAGTAAACTTTTAATTACTTTAAACAATCTTTTCCATGGGATGTTCCCTTCGCTGATACTTTCTCAGCTAGGAGGAACGTCTGTGAAACAAAATGTAACAAATGCAAATGCCCAGAGATATACAATAAATTCCATGTCAACGCTGATAAACTGATTCTTATTCAGAACTGTACGAAAATGCAAATGGTGAAGTACAATATAGAATACAACTTTATTCATATTTGCAAAGCGGGACTGAAAATTTTCATTCAATATCGTGTGATTACTGAGGCTAAGCTGAAGTGCCTGGAAGCAACGAACAGATTAGTAGATGGCAGCAAATTCTATCCAATTCATAGATTGTTAGCTGATTTTATTAGTTCTATAATACTACCCATTACTTCAACAGTCTGGATTGCGCACTGAATAATGTTTGGATAATCGACAAGGACTCATCAATTGAGAACCTATCGCGTAGGTTTAGAACTCTACTTCAAGAGATAACAAAGCGATTCATTCCAAAGTCCACTCCACGAGGATCCTCACACCACCCTCCGTGGCTTATTAAAGACACTCAAAAAATAGTGAGGAGAAGGAAACTTCGTGGGACCAGTTTTAGAAACTAGACAGGAAACATTTAAAACTGAGTACTATAAACTTCGGATTATCTGCGAAGCTTTGATTATGAAGTCTCGAACGTCCTACAAAAACGTCTTAGGAGGGATTGCCAATATTGCCCTAAAAGGCTGTTCGCACTCAACACAAGAAGGAATGAAGGAAAATAAGGGAATTCCCTCTCCGGCAACAAAGAAAAAGTCTAATAGTTTGACGGAATCTAATCTCTCCAAAGCTGAATGTCTATCGGATTACTTCACTGAAGTCTTATCTGCACATCATTAAGATAGAGTCCTCAACAGTGCTGTCCCCACTGACCCACCAATGCATACAGTGTTCACAGCAAAGGAAACAGTACTACAATTTCTCATTAACCTTAAACCTGCAAAATCCCCAAGTCCCAATAAACTACACCTCGGACTCCTATCTTCGCTAGCGGACATTATTGTAAAGCTAATCACTAATCTCAACAAAACGGTGCCTAGAAATCAACTCTAATAAAAAAAAGTAATAACGCATATTGGTCATAAAAATTGTTTCCAGTATTTCGTTGATGGTACACAACCACTCCTAGTCTTAGAATAGAAAGACTCAGGTGTCATTATTAGTCAAGATTTGAAAACATCGGCCAACTGTAATCCAGCTGCAGCATACGGCTTTCGTGTACTGTCCTCCATCCACAGAACTTCCGAAAGTTTTGGTCAGGACATGTTCAGAATACTCTACTCTACTTACGTTAGACCTCACTCGGAATACTCCATTCGGATGGCCAGTCCATACCTAAATAACAATGCTGACGTATTCCAGCATGTTCAAAGTGCAAGTGCTAAACTTATGACAAGCCTTTCGGATCTGTCCTATGAGGAACAACTAAACTTATTCCCAATGTCTTGCCGTAGAAAACAGGGTTATCTTGTACTGGTATTTGGTGTCCTTAATAATGACTTCGGTACTCATATTTCCTATCTCTTCTCTCCTGCTAGGATCTATTATCTTCGACGGCATCACAAGAAAATTCAAAAGCGGCGATAGAATCAACTTAGTGTGAGTCTGCGTTCCTGCTATTGTGTAGTTAACCACTGGAACTCTTTATCTCAGCAAGTAATATCAGCACCTTTTGTCAAACTGTTCAAGGAGAAACTATTTCATCACAAAGATATCTTCTGCAAGGATTAACACAGGCCAACTATCCTTATAACTGAAACAGCCGCTTTCTCGTAGAGGTAATAAGTAAGAGCCAACTAAACTTATCTAGGCCTTAAACACTACGCAATCAGATTAGATTAAAAAATGTTCGATATTCTCTTTCAAATATACTGACAGTACAATTATGAAACAGACTCGCAATATCAGACTAGATAGTTAAAAATTTAGGACTATAAAGTTATCACTATAAAACTGTCTTGTTATACGAATATGGCATGGATACTGAAATGTCGAGGGTAATAGAAATGCATCTGATAACTTTCAGTGAGATTGGATACCAACTAAATGATTCGTAACACGTTTCAGTTTTCAGTTATAAGGATAGTAGGCCTATGTCAATCCTTGCGGAAGATATCTCTGTGAAGATCTAGTTTTTCCTTAAACGTGTTGACAGATGGTGCTGATACTACTTCCAATATCCAATATCTTTTTAACGAGCTTGTGTAAACCAGTTGATTTCTTATTGCTCACTTCTTGGTCTTGTGGAACAGTTCCAGGTCTTTGGAGGATTCCGATACAGTAGATCTAGCTGCTCGTCTGCTATATCTCTGATTTACAGAACATGAAGTTAAGTGTTGGTTTGTTTGCCTTGGACTGTGGTGTAGTTGGCTTCTTCAGATGTCCAGTCGCTAGACAGTTGTTCGGACTGGTCGCTTGAGAAAGTTAGGGATAGTGAAGAGAAAACCTAGAAAGGTGAGTTTGTGTGGGTAAAAGGAGAAAAGAAAAGTGAACTAATGGAGTAGTCTACTTACACCTAAGTAAGGCGAGGAGGGGTGCAAAGGTATGAAGAACTAAGGTGAGGCTAACTCGTGGCAAGTGGAAGGAATGAAAAGGGCTTAAATGGTTACAACAGAAAGAAAACTGGTGGCAAAGTTAAAATAGTTGGGTGATAATCCAAGAAATTCTGCTTCAGTTTCATTCTAAATTCAATCAAAACATATTTTCTACTTCAAAATGAGATAAGCTTGAAACATCGAAAAATATAAAAGTTGAATGAACCAGTTATGTGTCACATGAGCAAATTTTAGTGGGATATTTTGGTGGAATATATACACGTAAACATGATATAAGCTACCTGGTAATCCCAATCAACTGAAAAAACTTTCCGCAACTGCGCTACTGATGACCTTGCATTTCAGACCAATAAAAATACTCTGAGATCTCCAGCTTATCTCACAGAGGTTCATGAGAGCTTCAAAGCATTCCAGCGCATTAAAACTTCAAACTTTGTTTAGTGGAAATAGCTGACGAACTTCTATGGGAGTGAAAAACGTGCCATTCCGTTCCCGATCCTCAAAGGACGAGAGAAATGGAACCTGAAGTCCAGTTTTCACTTTCATTTCTTCATTTTCTGTTATAAGGATTGTAGGTTAGCTTGCTTGTGCGCATCTCTTCGAAAAATATCTCTGTGAGATCTAGTATCTTTTTGAACACGTTGACAGGTGATGATACTACTTGTTGAAGGTGTAGCGTCATACACTTCCCCAAAATCAATAGCCTAGGGTTTGACGACTTTCGACATTGATGCTGACCTTGATAGTTTAACTGGACTCGCTAAGCTGAAGGCACCCGGTCAAGCATCCTCGCCATTTGGCACGCTGTCGTGTTACGTTGCATCGCTCGTATTCAACTCTCTCATCCAGGTGTACGAGCCACCATTAGGCTTATCGCACAACGTTTCTGCTGGCCTGGGATGAACAAAGACGTTAAGGAGTGGGCCCAGTCGTGCTTAGCTTGTCAAAAGTGTAAAGTCACGCGACACACGAAAAGCCCTTTAGGCTCATTTCTAGCCCCAGACATGCGTTTCGACCACGTCCATATAGATATTGTAGGACCCCTACCAGAATCTAATGGATGTACCTACCTTTTCACCTGTGTTGATCGTTTCACACGATGGCCGGAAGCAGTACCCATTAAAGATATTACTGCCGAAACAGTTGCTCGTGTTTTCGTCGAAAGATGGATCGCGAACTTCGGATGTCCATCCTACGTCACAACCGACCGTGGGCGCCAATTTGAGTGCGGACTATTTCACGCTCTAACGGCACTTTTAGGTTGCACTCGGTTCCGAACGACAGCCTACCATCCACAAGCAAATGGCATGGTAGAGCGTTTCCATCGACAGCTGAAAGCTTCCCTTTCAGCTACAAACATACCTCAGTGGACCGAGGCTCTGCCTCTAGTCCTACTAGGTATTCGTAACGCGTTGAAAGTTGATGCTGGATGCACTCCTGCAGAACTCGTCTATGGGACCACTCTTCGCCTACCAGGTGAGTTTGTTTCCCCTTCAACTTTCAAACATGTTTCCGATAGGGCATCTTATGTGACTAGGCTTACAAACGCAATGCGTTCAGTTAGGCCTTCTCCGATTAGACCGCAAACGACTGATGTTTTCGTCCACCCCAGTTTACAGAAGACATCACACGTGTTTGTTCGCCACGACGCTGTTCGTCGACCACTTGAACCACCCTACGACGGGCCGTTCAAAGTGATTAAGCGACATGAGAAATTCTATGTAATTGAGCGAGGCGGACGCGAAGATACTGTCAGTATCGACCGTTTGAAACCAGCTTATTTCGAAGGCAACCCCATTGTAAGTGACGTTTCAGCTCGCTACATCCGACCGACGGATGACTCAATTATCGAAATTCTCGACGATGTGCCTGGTAATGCACAGCTGCAACAACCAGCGGCGCAACAAAAAACACGATCAGGTCGAACCGTCAGGTTCCCAGAGTACCTGAAGTCATATTCAACTTAGCTATGTGTGTGCCAACCATTTTTTTTTCGAGGCACTATTTTTCTTATTTACCGGCACAAACCCTCGTACACTTTGCCTTTTTATATCAATTTTTATTTACCATGTAATAAAAACTAAAAAAACGGCGAAGATAAGCGTAAATTTTTCTTTTTCGACACGTTTATATATAAATAATTCCCATTTTTACGCAACGTTTTCGTGGTATTAAAGACTTTTATTTATATTCCAGGTGCAACGAGCACTGGACGGAACGTCGAAAGGAACAGATGACCGCGACCGACGTACAATTTCATTTATTGTATTTTATTTATTTAATCGCCACGACACCCTAGAATAAGGTTCAGACAACCAGGGGCCACCTCACGCAGTGAGCCCATCGGAAGAGTTTTACCAGTGGAGAAACCACTGGGTTTTTACTTCCGGCTGGTATCGTCTTAGGGTCCTCACGAACCCACTAGGGGGGGAGTGATCTGTAGCGTCATACACTTCCCCAAAATCAATAGCCTAGGGTTTGACGACTTCGACATTGATGCTGACCTTGATAGTTTAACTGGACTCGCTAAGCTGAAGGCATCCGGTCAAGCATCCTCGCCATTTGGCACGCTGTCGTGTTACGTTGCATTGCTCGTATTCGACTCTCTAGCCAGTTAGTTGGAACGCATCGGTATTTTGGCATAACCATCCAAATATACTATTCCATCCGACTACGCTATCGTGTTCTTCCTTGGTCTCGTATTCGTGGGTATATAACAAGTTCGAATAATTAGTGATTGGTCTTTGCGTCTGTCAAGTTCGCACCAGGACAAATCCTAAAAAGGTAAGGAGTTCCTTGGTTGACTACACGATAGAAGAAACGCAGATTCACGCTTACTTGGTTCGATCACGGCTCTTGAATTTTCTTGTGATGTCCTTGAAGATGGCCAATTCTAGCAGGAGGTACCCTGTGTAAGAAATTTCAACGCCTGGGTTCACACGGAGAATTGATAATTTGAATTAGAAATTATTTTACGCTAGGTTGCAGTCAGTTAGAGTTGATTCCTCTTCACCTAATTGGTTCCCCATGCTAAGCGGCGTGCTTCAGGGTTCTGTTCAGTGCCCACTGCTGTTGCTGGCTTTCACCAATGACCTACCAGGAAGCGGAAACGCCATCTGAGGGGTCACCCGTTAAGAATCGAGCATGAGAGAGCAAGTACAAATATCAGTGTTAAGCATTTTTCATCTGAAGTTTGTAAACTGTAGAACTCCCTTCCCTTAGCAGTTGTTAGCCTAATCCTGCGATAATCTAAAAACAGATTATATGCAATTATTGAGTCTGCTGTCACCAAGTTGCTGTATTCGAAGAGCTTTCCGTCATCTGAACATCGGAAGCAGTAAAACTAACTCGGATAAGAATAATTGATAACCCATT
Organism: Heterobilharzia americana; assembly: GCA_944470555.2. NCBI lineage: Eukaryota > Metazoa > Platyhelminthes > Trematoda > Strigeidida > Schistosomatidae > Heterobilharzia > Heterobilharzia americana. The sequence goes on from OX104128.1 coordinate 77,401,277, forward strand.
ATCTCTATCCTTCCAGGTTTTCCGGAACCAGAACGGTAATGGTAACCATTCCAAACCCAGAACGTACTCCAACAAGACGGACGTAGAACTCAAGAGACCGAAATTCATAGCAAGAAGTTTGAAGTTTGAAGGAGAGAAAAGTTAGGAAATATGAGTACCGAAGTCATTATTAAGGACACCAAATACCAGTACAAGATAACCCTGTTTTCTACGGCAAGACATTGGGAATAAGTTTAGTTGTTCCTCATAGGACAGATCCGAAAGGCTTGTCATAAGTTTAGCACTTGCACTTTGAACATGCTGGAATACGTCAGCATTGTTATTTAGGCATGGACTGGCCATCCGAATGGAGTATTCCGAGTGAGGTCTAACGTAAGTAGAGTAGAGTATTCTGAACATGTCCTGACCAAAACTTTCGGAAGTTCTGTGGATGGAGGACAGTACACGAAAGCCGTATGCTGCAGCTGGATTACAGTTGGCCGATGTTTTCAAATCTTGACTAATAATGACACCTGAGTCTTTCTATTCTAAGACTAGGAGTGGTTGTGTACCATCAACGAAATACTGGAAACAATTTTTATGACCAATATGCGTTATTACTTTTTTTATTAGAGTTGATTTCCAGGCACCGTTTTGTTGAGATTAGTGATTAGCTTTACAATAATGTCCGCTAGCGAAGATAGGAGTCCGAGGTGTAGTTTATTGGGACTTGGGGATTTTGCAGGTTTAAGTTAATGAGAAATTGTAGTACTGTTTCCTTTGCTGTGAACACTGTATGCATTGGTGGGTCAGTGGGGACAGCACTGTTGAGGACTCTATCTTAATGATGTGCAGATAAGACTTCAGTAAAGTAATCCGATAGACATTCAGCTTTGGAGAGATTAGATTCCGTCAAACTATTGGACTTTTTGTTTGTTGCCAGAGAGGGAATTCCCTTATTTTCCTTCATTCCTTCTTGTGTTGAGTGCGAACGGCCTTTTAGGGCAATATTGGCAATCCCTCCTAAGACGTTTTTGTAGGACGTTGGAGACTTTATAATCAAAGCTTCGCAGATAATCCGAAGTTTATAGTACTCAGTTTTAAATGTTTCCTGTCTAGTTTCTATAAACTGGTCCCACGAAGTTTCCTTCTCCTCACTATTTTTTGAGTGTCTTTAATAAGCCACGGAGGGTGGTGTGAGGATCCTCGTGGAGTGGACCGTGGAACCCTTCATTTAATTTATCTGGATTTTCGCTGATTTTCTGTTTGCTTTTTTTCTTTTTGGCTTTGTTCCACCATTTTCTCCTTTTGTTTTCTTCGGTTTTCTTTTCATTCTCTTTGTCTTTCTTCTATAACTAATCCGGACAATTTTTGATGGTGCAAAATTTGGGAAATCATTTGCAGCATAATCACAAAATGAAATCATACAACTGACCGAATTTTAGTCAATACCTTTCCATCAGTCAGGTCTGTCTGATCTGCAGCTGCAAGTGGTGGCGTATACCGTGTCTGCAAATGACTTGAAATCGTTTCGCAAAGCCCAGAAGCATGTGCGAAGAAATCAGATCTCTTAGACAAATTCCTAAAAGGGTACTGGAGTGACGGTTCCTTGGGTAGGTTCTTCTCCAAGCTTCCGGAAACCTACAAGAAAAGTACCGTTGATTTTCTCAATTTATCAGCTCTCCTTTCGTAGTGCCAAGATACCAGGCCTTTCAGACGACTAGAAGCTTACTGAGCACAACTCATCCACGCCACAGAACCCTAAGTGTGCACGTGATCACCTAAAGGCCTCAGTACTGGTATCTAGACCCAAGGGAGACAAATAGCAATGGTAAAAGTATACGATACAGAAAATTAAACGCACAGGTTAAGATAAAATCCAATTTAAAAACCTGACCTAGAGTGGACAGGAAGCGTGGCGTAATGCCATTAGCAACGGTGAACCCTGTAGCTACCCTGATGTAACCTCCATTTCTTCATAACATAACTCACCTCTCGACCTAACATCTGTTTCTTAAAACTTTTCCTTTAAAATAATCTCTTTGCCCCTTACTGATAAATGAACTGTTTGTCGGTGGACCTTTTTGGCACGTAACATGTTGTATTATCTCCCCTTTTTTATCAGACTTGGATTTGAGTACTCTGTTCCGCCATAACGCTGATACGGTAATAGTCAGCGAACAACACCATGATCATCCTTCGTCCATGATTTTATAGACCGTGGTTACCATGTTAGGAAAAACAATGAATTTTATTTAAGTGTTTGTAACTTCATTAGACTTTCGTACACCGGTTTTCTGCACATGAGCAAATGCCCTGCCCATAATCCTCTAATCTCTCTATTCCATGCCATCAAAAGGTAATGACTAAAGCACACAACTCAAGGTCATGACTTTACTGCCTGCCCTGCATTCAAGAATATTGGAAGATTCAAACAATAACCGAATAATTCCTGTTTTCAAACTGAGCTCGCTTCAGTATGCTGAACAATTATTCTGCGAAGCATTAACATTCTTTCTCTAGACGCACGTCTTATATGCCGCGAATGACAGTATCTAATGTAAAGCTCAACATCGTACATCGCAATCATTTCTCATTACCAAAATGATCAAACCTGTAAACTGATTGGTATTCATGTAACTTATGTTGCACGAAATATACTATTATTATTAATAAGATTCCTAACAAATTCTGCAAGAAAAGGGTACCACAGTTCGCGTTTACTAGCTGTAATCGCGGAACATGATATTTCTCCTCCTGTACTCTGAACCCGGAGGATAGAGTTCAGGATGGGGTTTCTGTTCAAAGTCCAAGGGCGATCCACTGGGAGGAAGATTACGGACAACTGCCAGGTGCCATGCTTGAATCTTAGGCTGCCAAAGATTTTCCACCAAATATACTTTATTAAATTCTTCCCTAACAGTTTCTTTTATTATTTCAAATGTGTCTGCTCCATGTACCATGTACTCTGACATATTTAAAAAATGTTTTTAAACTGTCTTAACGTTAAATCCTCAACTATTTCACTGGAAGTATGTTGAGTCAATTCGTTTTCCAGTCGTTATTCCCGAAGTTCTCTGGTAGTGGCGGATGGTTCACAAATAGAGAAGAGGTTGAGAAAATAAAAGTCACTCTTAGTGTTCAGCGGCTGACTGGACTTATGCTTGTATAATTATGTGTATCTGAATCTGTCCAGTAATAGCATTGATGGACGTCTGCGTGTTGTATAGCGAGAATGTTAACGATTCTGCTCCAGCGATGGGCTGCCCGAGATTTCTCTAAGTTACAATTGACTAACTGGAAATTATTATTATTATTTTTCCAGTGCACTCTGTTCTCCGCAATCTTTTCAACCCGGTTCCACGACATCCCAGAAGCTGTCACTTCCTCCTCACACGATCTCCTCCATGTCACCGTCGGATGCCAAACTCGTTAGTTTATATCTGGGTTCCACGCGAGGGCCTGGCCTGGCGCGTGATGCCCCAGTTGGTCTTCTCAGTGTATGCCACGTCAATCTCCAATTCTTTCTGCATGTGCGTTGAGTGATAGATTCTTGGTTGGTCTGTCGTCTGGCAAAGTTCCTTGCTGTTTATTCTTGCTGACCATCTGAGCTTCAGTATCGAGCGCAGGTGGCAGCTGTTGGTGAATGTCTGTAGTTTGTTGGAAATGCCTTTCGTACCACGCCAAGTCTCTGAGCCATATAGAAGCACTGACTTGACTGGATTCCAACTGGCCCTGCCGCGCACTATTGATGTTCTTAGGCGTTACATTAAGGTCCCCTTACGGTTGTGGCTTTGTTCCGCATCCTGGGATCCACCACAACATTTATTGTGGACTTGAAGCAGTCTGTTGGAGGTGCTCTGGTTTTGAACTTCACCAAGGCCTTCATTATGAGTAATTTTGGCTCCTACCAGCTCTTCTTCACCCATGATTTTATCCGCTCTTGCTGGGCATTTCTGAAACCGGGTCTGAGAAACTGTTTGGATGAAAATGTCCTTCATCGTACTAGCTGGTGGTTTGACGCCACGATAACCTGGCTGTACCACGTTCTTACCACTCGGCCCATTGTTGTATTCAAACTGAATGTGCATAGGCCTTGAGTCAAAGGCAATGAGCTAGTTCCCTTCAATATTTCTATATCCAGACCACCTACCCCTGATCAACCACTAGTTCAGAGTTGTGGGAAAACCGACTTTAAAGATAAGGGAAGAACTAGAAGGTTCTGTCATCCCTCGCTAAATTTTGACTATTCGCTTGATCTGGACAGAAAATAGGAACTATCGAGGACTCCAATCATAAATTAACCGAGTGAAAACCTATCTTCTCTCAATTCAGAGAAGTTTAGAATGATCACCGTGGGCGAATATAGGTGCAATTCCGAACGGTTCAAGTAGCCACTGGTGGAATAGAATGAGCCTTCGCTCAACTTGCTTCGGCATTAAGAACTCTTTGGATCACTAGTTCCAGGGATTGTCAAGCTTCGTACAATTAAAAATAGACCAAAACGTGACAGTTAAAATCTGAGAGCTAAAGTTAGTTCTGGGCAAATCCCACCCATATCCCTTGTGGTTATCGAGACACTGGATTCAGTAAGTGACGAAGTGGTTTTCCGGAAGTGTTAAAGATATTGCGAGCCATTATGAAGTCCTTTATTGGTTCCCTATACTCCAGAGGATAGAGACCAAGTACAACCAGCGGATCTTTATGCGTTTCAGAAACAGGTGTACTAATAGATTAGGTCAAGCCCCTCTGGATGTATTCCAAGCTTAATTTGTCATTCTGCGGAAATGGGAAAAAGGCGATGGTCCCGAAGTCTTGATGAGGTCATATAAAGTTTCTGAAGGCTTGGTGAAAACATCGGTGATCAAACTGTCCGGAAATTAGTCCGGGGTTCCTAGCGCTGTTTCCACGAAGTGCATCTCTGTCACAGTTATCGTAGGAGTTCAGATATTGGGGAACTAAAACACGCTAATCCTTTTGCGTCGGCGGCGCCTTATTTTGATGCCTTTGAGTCTATACACGCCATACTCATCATTTTCTAACATGCATGAATTTGCTTTTTCCAGGATCAAATGCAAGCCCATTTCTGGCTGCAGGGTTTTGGAGTTAAGTCTTCCCATCGAGTAATAACGTCGTCCCGATTTTCGATTTCTCTCCATAGGTTCATATCACCGGCAGAAGAGGGATTTTTGGAGAGACCTGTTGAAAAAAATCATTTTTATATGTTAGAAAACGAAGAGGCCCTAGTATTGAGCCATGGGAAACCCTACTGGGACATCCTGTTTCTTCGAATATAGGGAAACTCATTCCAGTTCTCAGTAAACTGCCTAATAAGCACAAGGGCAACCAATGTGTGATGTTTTGACTCCGATTTGTTTTAATTTGCCAACAAGGCAGTCGTGATTTACACGATGAAAAGCCCTAGCAAAACCCAGCTAGATTACGCCAGTCTGACCTCGACGGCTGACGATATTAGTTCATCTTTCTACTGAAGTGAACAGGTTAGGGATGCAGGAGTAACTTTTCCTAGATCTTGTTGTTGGAGCACAAAGAAGTGATTCTTCATTTCATCATACGTTACGAGTTCCATAACTTATCATGCTGTGGATGGGTGCACTACCCGTCTTCACTTCTTCTGGCCGATTCCTAAACCTCGCCTGAAGATTGGTATTATGTTGCCCAGATTTCATACGCTGGACACGTTTTCTTGACTTGGAGAATCCCTAGATGACTCCAGGGTTCAGCTAAGATTGATGCTACTCCTGGCAATTTATCTGTCTTTGGAGAGGTATCTTTTGTGAGTAGTAGCAGCCTGTGATGTGCTAGTTCAGTGTTTAATTCAACGACCGACAGTCTTGTATGACTATTGGGATGCTTATGAACTCCTGAACATGTGGCTGATGATGAAATTTGCAAGGCCTGACCGACTAGAAGTTCAGCGGCTGCCGCGTCACCACCAGTCAGCCTATTTAGCCCTAATAGCTAGGAAACTCGCGCTGTCAAAACGGTGCAGCCTAGGTGAACAGACTTCTTGGGTTATAAACAAACGTATTTGTAAGCCTAGAGCAATGTTTCTGCCGGTGGGCTTTCATTGAATTCGTATATATGTTGCTTTCCTGTCTAGTAAACTCCGCACCATTACTTTTCTGTTCGGTGAAGTGGCGTCTTTTTGGCCGAAGTAGTTCGCGGGTAGGGTTTTTGATCACCTTAGGTGAATAGGAGCACTTCGGCGTTGAAAGTCGGACGGACTGGCATATAGCATTAGTGGTTTAGTCCAGTGGGCATTCACATCCTGCCATAAGTAGTCGGCTTCCATATCTGTCCGTCCCAGCGCCAAAAAAAGAGCTGGAGTGTTAAGTTGTCTGATATTCGAACGACACTTTTTGGAAAGTCTAGTCAGTTTGGTCCTGGAGACATACTGGGAGGCAACAATAGCGTGGTCACTCCTGCCTAAGCAGGAAGAATTCTTGGGTTGTCAGTCAAGAATTCTTCATGTTTGAAGACATGTTCTTAGCTGGGATGGTCAAGAGTTTCCGTCCATCGTATTACTGATCACATACATTCCATGAGTTCACGTCTCCAAATCATGTTGAAGGATTAGACTCCAGTAAAATCACCACTCACTCTGGACGTATGATCCGCAAGGGTAACCCCCGGTAAATTAATGCCCGCTAGAATTAGCGTGTTTGTGTGCGAGGATTTAAAGGATCAACTGATTGGCTCTAGTATTTGATCGTCTTAGTGCAATCCAGTGGGTGGCTTCATATGACTATCACCGAGAATGTTTTGGTCTTGAACAGCTCTGTGCAGCTCCGTATGCACTGCTCAAGACAGTCCAATCTTTTTGTGGGGATTCGGTGGGCTGTGAGAGAAGGTCTAACGTAAAGTGTTACCTCAACCCGGTTATCAGGCTTCCTGTTGTTGCAATCCACGCTGTCTACTTTAAACGCACTTCCTAAACCATTTGCACCAACCATTTGGCGAGCCAAATCCTCAGGTCGCGGGGAGGAAGCTTTCTTAAGTGTGAGCTACCAGTGTGGTGTTCCTCACTGCCACCCAGTATTTTGTGACATATTAGTGTGCCAAAGGTAGAGGCAGCTCTTATCTTTGTTGTCTTCGTTGTGACCTCCTGTTCTGCGACAAGCCAGGCTTCATGTGCACCTCAGGTAGCGGAACGTCTCTGTTTGCACAGAATGCCCCCAGTGTGGATGCTGCTGTTTGAGAGAGTGGGAAGATAGCTTTGATCGGCCTCAGTTTGGCGTCATCAACTTTCTAGACGTCCGTTGAGCGTTCCGTGGTATCGCACTTTTAAGGTTTACAGCATTCTTAAGGAGCCTTCGCTCACGTCAATCGAGGTGGGTGCCGTCGGTGCCTGGGTTTTCAGATATGTCTCGTATCCTCGGTCTTCTTCTGAGTGTGTCATGCGACTGTCGTCCAGGAATTTCTCTGTAGCCATTTTCCCTGGGTGTGGATTCCTGGAAGTATCCTTTCTCTCCTTTCAGCTTTTGGCACACGGGACGCTGACAGCATATCCCCAAAACTATCAGAGCTAAAGAATGTCAGCCTCCATAATCGGGGCTCATCCTTATTAATTAGACTGGAACTGCATGTGAGCCCAGTTGCACTACCGGCCTCATATGGTTCAGCTTAAATTTGCTGCATACGTTTTCCCGCAGAACGCTGTCTTTCTAATCATTTCAGGCTGAAAGGGAATGTTAAGTTCATGATGGTGAAAAAATCATTTCAGGCAGTGAATTGTTTTATTGACTGTGGACTCCCAGGAGCTTTTTGCTGGATGTTTGTTTTTTGTTCCAATCGGATTTAGTTCGCAAGTAATTGATTCGCCCGTTTATCAAGCTTGCGAGTGGCTTCCGTGCCCTACTAGCGGTCCGGCTTTCGTGTAGACTTGGTTGTGAAGCACTTATTTTCAAGTTACCTTGCTCTAGCTTCTTCCCGTCGCTTCCTGCCTTCTCGGACCCAACGGGTTCGGCTGAAGTTGAAAACCGACTGTTTTCGTTTGAAAACATAACTAAAAGACGAAGTTTATCTGAACGACTTGAGGTATTCTCGCAAAACATTTAAAGCAACTGTCAGGTCAATATGGATTCAACCAAGCATTAGGGGGGGGGGACAAATACAACATTTAACACAATAGGAGATTAAAGTTAAGAAAGATGAGGACAAACGGGAAGTCACCTGGTTGTTTTCGTTTCGTACGGATCTCCATATCTTCATCTCAAACACCCCAGGCCGGCATGACAGTGTTATTCTGTGCCCCATTTGCAACTATACAATTCTGTCGGAGGATTGTAAGACGGCGGATGCTATAGCACCACTGGAGTGCGTCATGTCTTCAACTAGACTCGTTCCATTGCCCCCTTGTTGCGACTTGTGCATTTTATCAGCTAGTCACTTTCTGAATTCAACAGCCGTCGTACCTAGGTTCAGCTTTGGGGTTTTCAAGCTTCAAATCCCCTATGTCGGTTTACCAACAAAGTGTTTCCGATGCCATCGGTATGTCAATGATTTTCTCAAGAACGTCTTCCAGCTCAGATGTACATAAGTGGCAATGCGACCCGCTGTCAAGCTTGTTAAGTTTGGTGTCCTTAGATTGCGCCAAGTTTCTGCCAGTCTCATGAAACCATCCGTCGCAGTTGTCACACCGGATAGCACTCTGAACAGGTTGATGGCGGCCCTGTCACCGGCACATCTGTAACCGTTGTCGTGAAAATATATAACGAGTGGGAAAACACCAACACGAAATACTCTGGAAGACTTTACGATGGTAAAACCGTAGCGATAATAGGTCCAATTAAACTTGGAGCTGAGGCGATGCCCCAGCATTCCGGTAAAGACAAAAAACACTTAAAAATGGGATGGGCTTACCGAACTTAGGGCTCCAAAAGAGTACCACTACTGAGGACCAGAACCGCCATCGTGTTAGGGTGCAGCAAAAGCCGAAATTTCGAACCGCGTCAAGAAAACAATTCCTTGCAATCACAACAATATATTTCATACTACATAAGTTACATGAAAACAAACCAGTCTACGGGTTCGATCATTTTGGTAGTGTGAACTGACTGCCATGTACAATGTCCAGCTATAAATCGGACACCGCTATTCATGCCTCATAAGAGGTGCTTACTTGGTGGTGCTAGCAATTAGGTACGACAGGACAGTGTTGTGGTAGTGGTTGCACACACATCTTATACAGAATCAGCTTGGTTTCATCAGGGCGAAAAGTTCGGTGAATGAAGCCGATTAGGCTGTGTGATTTAGGGCACTGTGCCGTTGCTTGTTCTGCAAAGGAAAAGTCACTGCGTACCTCATTCCAAGGTCGCAAATACTACTAAGCTGTTGGAGTGCGATGTTGTCCAGTCGAAGATTAGTCGGCACGCTGTGTTCACCGAAGATAATAGGGCCGGACGTTCGTGCATTCAGAGGTAGTAGCCACGTGTCACGCCATCTTTGTAGCTTGTCAAGATCATTTTGTATGGTGGCATTGATGCTGCTACATTGGTTAGGGTGATAAGTGCACACTGCTTTCAAGTCATCTGCAAAGAGGAGGGTTTTTCCTGATTACAAGCGGGCACTTATATCATTTATACACATTATTAAGTCAAGGGGTCCGAGGATGGGGTCCTGGATAACTCCACTGGTGATATTTCCGGGGGAGAACAGTGTGAGCCTGTCTTGACAAATTGGATGTGGTTCAACAGAAATGAGCCAATCCAGTCATGCATCTTGTCACTAATTCCAAATGGATTCAGTTTAAGAAGGAGTGATGGAGGAAGCACTTTGTCAAAGGCTTTGATGAAATCGAAGTGAAGTGAGACAATCACTTCTCCATCATCTCTGCTGTTATTAACGTGTTCGGAGAATTCTGGGTGGCATGTGATGCAAGATTTCTCAGACAGAAATTCATGCCGCGAGGAGTCCATAAGTTTGTGATTTGAAAGGTGAGAAAAGATGGCATTTTTCGCTACCTTCCACATTACACACGAAAACATAGATGTTATGTTGATAGGGCTGTAATTTTCCGGGCGCGGTCTTGAGCCTTTCTCAAAGCACGGGGGTAATATGACTAGTCTTCCACGAAACTGGGAAACTGCCAGAGTTTAAGGGCATGCTGAACATTATTGCCAGCATCATGGAGATGTCCGAGCCGCCATTTTTAATGAGAATGCCAGGTCTCCCATCTACTCCCCCACCAAGAGAAGGTTTCAGTTAGTTTATTGCGTCACTTACGTTGCTTAGGTTAAACTGAACCTCCGAAATTTTATGTACTCCATTGTCACTGAGTGCAGCAAGGCTGCGATTACAGTTGGTGAAGGAAGGGCTAAACGTTTCACTTAGTAGCTCACATATCTCTCTAGGGCCTGTAACAATCCTGTTGCATACTTTCAATATATCAGCACGTTGGGTCCATCACAGAGTTTCTTCTTCAGGAAAGTGGCAGGAAGATCAGTTTTATTGGCGTATTTCAGGATTTTATCCTCAGTAAAGGTTTTATCTTTTTGTCTGTGAACTTCTAGGTCACTGAAGACGGCATCGCAGAAAAGTCATGGGATGCAAAAATGTTTTCCCTCAGTTTCCTCAGTATTCACCTGAATATGATAGGGATGTAGTCTTTGATGTTAATATGCGACTTTTGTGCTTTCTTTGGGGCTACGGAATCGAGACAAAAGATTAAATCGAGATAGAAGTTTGCGAGGGAGTTGTTCAAATCATCGTACGAAAAGAAGTCGTCCCAGTCTAGACAGCGTATTAAGTATCGTCAGCTTGGCCAATCGACGTCAACACAACTTCTGCAAGTGAGCGTCGTAGGCCTTGGTGATATCGAAGTCCATCTACATGGTGCAAAGAGTTGACAGGCTACAACCTTGTGGTCAATTTCCGGAAATTCACTGCTACTACATATAGTGATTGGTGGTGCCTTGTTTAGAAAAATCAGGTCAAGTATATTATTTCGTCGAGTGCAGCTATTGGCACCTTGAACCCATCCACCGGTTTCTAAGGTTTGAAAGAATTGCTTGAGACGAGACGGTCCTTGCAGTGTCTTCCATATGATACCCGGCATATAAGAATCACCACCAACTGCTGTACAAGTCAGTAGGGATGACAGTGGCTTGAATATTTCATTGATATGTTCGTCAACGGCAGGTCCAGCGTGCGGAGACCTATGTAGGCAACCAACAGTATTTTTGTAATGTTGACAAGTGTTAATATTCACGAATATGGCATCATCCAAAGGATCCCAGCCCAACGGGAAAGCAATCAGAGGTGAAAAATCAGAGCGTACATGGACAATGCAATCCCTGCCTTTAGAAGTGCTACGTTCATTACGATACAAATTGCAATTATCTAACATGAGTCTGAGGTTTGAAGTATCTAACTTACACCAAGTTTCGGTGATTAAAATGCGGCATTGTTTGATCAAGTAAGCTGGAGATCCTAGATAATTTAGCTTATTGCAAACTGAACGTGAGTTGAACAGGGGAACAGAGAATTATGATGGGGCTATAGAAAGGCTTAGGTCATCAACAAGGTGGGACAGAATTGTTCTTTCATGGTCATCGTCTGAGTCAACGGGATGTGTAGTGGGAAATTTTGGGGTGTGGGCAAGTTCCTTATTGTTGCATGCAGACTATCCATTGTTGCCTCAGACGATGACCGATCATTTATTGGCCTAGGGGATGAAAGGGCGTCACAATAGTACTTCTGCCCCTGAATTGGCTGCTGGCGCAAGCTGATAGCAGTTGGCCCGAGCGTGTCATCATCTGCACCGCCAGAGGTGCTACTAGTTTTTGAACCCTGAAAAAGATGGATTTTCTGGGGGATTCCAGAACGTAGATTCTCCATAGAACGCTGGATGAGGTGCTACCTACGCTATTTTTTGTGTCATAGATAGGGTAGCCACAAGGCTCCTCATTCTGAAAACTCAAGAGGATGGTTTATGGTTTATTCGCGTTGCATCGTGAACTAAAGGGTGTTTGCGGCGCACCCGAGCTATATTCCTGGGTAGACGGAAGCTGTACAGTGGGATGTGACGATGGAGACCATGTTATGGCTGGCTGAGATCGTCTTATCTCCTGGTTCCGGATGTGGAGCGTTTTTATGATTATCTGTGTGTGGGAATAAACCAACTTGAGGGAGGTTCGTAGTGCTATATGCCTTCAGGCTACTGGGGTTTCTTAACTTCGCTGGGTAGTAGTTTTGCTGTTAAAACATTTAGACCTCCGCAACGTTTTGCTTAAGGAAATGGCATTCAGCAGCACAGCCGAAGAGGCGGGTTGCACAGACTGGTCTGCCTGTATGATATGATCGGATTGACTGCCTTGGGGTGGTGGGGCTGGTAGAACTTTTAACCTGGGCGATAGATCAGATAATTTTAACCTTTTCGCGCTAATACCCTTATTTCCACGGAGGCTACTGACACTTATTTTCACTCTCACAAAAGCAAGCGAGAAGTGTTAGAAACATAGATAATGTTGTAATGTTAGACAACTAATTAACCAGTTGAATAATAGCAGATATTAGATATCAGTTAACTTCATATGGTCGGTAATCCTCTTCATTCTAACAGATTGCTTTTAGGTTTCAAATAGAAGCACCAACCTAGAGGTAATCCTTTAGGATTAGGGCACAAGAAGGTACATTCGATGGTCTGAGCTAACTCATTTGTGGCTGGAATGTGTAAACTGCAAAAAATTTCTTCTTCAAGAAGTCGCGATTGCTGCCTCATTTGGAGCTTTCGGAAAGAGGTTTGACGTAAAAGTAGAGACAGACGAAGAAGTCTATTAAGAAACAAGCAGTACGGTCACACAGTAATCCGTCCTCCAAAACTATATGCCTCTGGTACCCATAAATTCACAACTCGGTTTGCCCATACCAAGCTATCGAAGGAAAAGAGGCAACCTAACGAAATCCCGACAGATCATCCACCGAATGGACCACGATAGGTCAACATTATCGGTCGAAAACCGACAGTCGTGTGGGGACTCTACTCGGATACCCCACCACAGAGCAAAGAAGAAGACGAAATCTAACTCTTCCGCACATAACGTGTGTTTCACGGAACGCTTTGCTAAAGAAGCAACTACGGCTACAATGGTCGACTTCTTCAAATCACTGCTCGAAAAGTACGTGATCACAAACGGCCTGCCACGACATTGGCAGGAAACGACTGAGGGTAAGCTCACCACTGCTGTATTCCCAACCCCAGTATCTACAGCGAGACTCATCGCTTCTCCATAACACTTGTTTTTCATAAGTATTTTTCACTCCTCTTTTCTTTCTCCCCAATGGCACTATTACTCACACTACCTTTTAAAGGAAGTTTGATACTTACTTACGGTCACCTAAAAAGTAGCAGCTACAAAAGGTAAACTAATCTTATAAGCAGCTTTGCTGATCCCCAAACAAGCCAAGCAAAACTTGCAAAAATACCTTCAAATAGACATTCATTACCTCCAAAGCTATCAGCAGGTAAGCTGAAAAGACTTCTGAGACTACCGAATGAGTGTGATCAAACAAAGAACTGAGCCTCAAGGTGTAGGAGCTAGAGCTCAAAAACAACAAGTTTCCTCTGCTTGTACCGTTTTGTTGGATATTTGAATAAATTTGACCTCGAGAACAGTTCCAGTTAAGGCGCCTTAGCATCCGAAAGCGGTCTATTCAGTCTAGATTCATGCATGATACTAACTTTGGAGATAATTTTTTTTCTAATAACTTTTTCCTATGGTTTGGCTGAATTCATACATTTCAAATCTCATAAAATTTTTTCAGGAGATCATGACTATTTACATCTACGAGTAATTGACCCATCAACACTACCATTTTTATATCGCTTAAGTCCCGGTCAAATCGGTCCTCAGTTCGTATGTTTACATTATTCGTAATAAATTCGATTTGGTAAAGAATAGGACTTTTACGTCTACTTCGTTAGTGTTGACTGAGCCTCCTCATGCCTGTGATATAGTAACAAATACACATGAAGTTAACCAAAATATCGCGCTTATTATTCGGGGGTAGGAAGTTATAATTCGTGTTTTACAGAAAATAGTGGATGTAGCTTTGTCACTAAAGCAATCAATGCTCATGTTGCTGGTGCAGTTGCTGTGATAGTGTACGATTTCAATCGTAAGGCAATTCAGACGTTCAGTATGATTCAGGATGATACTTCAAGACGAGTTCAAATACCTTGTGCTTTTATGAATGGGAAAGATGGGTGAGTTATTTCTGTTAATCTGTTGCTTGTTCGCTCTTTGAAACCCAGTTTACTCAGTTCATTTGAATGCAGTTGTTTTACTAAGGTATCCACGGAGAAGGACCTAGGACTAAACTTTTCTGACACTGGGTGCTACTGGTATTTATAAGGGAATGGCAGCAAAGGCGAACACCATTACGCTCTTCCTAAAAAGACAGCTTGAGTCGTTAAGCCCAGAACTATTCCTTATGGTATTTAAAACCTGTGTTAGACCACCTAAAGGTGTTCAACACGATAGCCCTTCCGCTACTGAAGAGAGACGCAAATTCTCTCGAGAAGTTACAGAGAAGGGTGACCAGGTCGGCTGTCGGACTAATAAGCAAAACACATGCGCAACGCCTCAGACAACTCCACTTGTTCACGCTAAGCTATCGAAGAAAACGAGGTGGTCAGATAACAGCCTACAAGATCATTCACCAAGTGGACCACCCAAATAGGATAACATTATCGGTCCAAAACTGACATTCCTGTGGGAACCCCACTCGCATACTTCCATAGTGAGATCTAACTTTTTCATAGAGTATGTGCCGTATAAAACGCGCTGCCGAAAGAAGTGGCCACAACTACATCACTCAACTCCTTCAGACGACTACTGGATGATTATGTGGGCGTAAATGGCTTACCACGAACATTTGTTGGTAGGAACTGACGATACACCCTTCCATCCATGTATTCCCCAACCTTAGCATCTACAGTAAGACGCATCTCTCCTCTATATTATTACCAGTCACATTTATCTTTTCGAAAGTACTTCTCATTTCTCCTTTTCTCACTCCCACTCACTTCGTTTCTATCACATTTTGAGTAACGCTTAACACTTACTTGCTGGTGCCTCCAACAACAGGAATTGCAAATGGTTGATTGATCTTATCAGCAGCTCCATTTCCCCCCGCCTGGCCCGAAAACAAACCAAGCTTCAATTTGCAAATAAAATACTTTCAACTAGACAGTCATTGCCTCCAAAGCTATAAACATGAAGACGCAAAGACTTCTGCGACCACCGAAGGAGTGCGACCGAACAAAAAGAACCAAGCCTCAAGACCTAAAAGCGAGATCTGAAAAACTACAAGTTTCCTCTACTCTCACTGTTGATGTTGGGATAACTTCGACGTGCACATCGAATTTTATTTTTAAAGTGATTAGTGCGAAATACATTTAAAATAAGCTTGTTCTATAACATATGACCTAATTTTCGCCTGCTCTGTGACTACATACCAACTACGCTTACCTTTTTCCATCACGAATCCCTTTTATACAGGTTTCCACTAAGGTATAAAGTCTGAGTAAAGTAAAAGTATAGCCATTGAAAGTTTCACATATTTAGTGTCTGTGGGGAAAATTAGGATAGGTAGTAATGTGGTACAACAACTTCCATCTTTCTGGGAGGCCAGTCGAAGGCTTGTGATACTATCTGCATACAGAGTTGAATCGGTCTGGCTCAATCGCATATTCAAGTCACAATTAAGTCGCACAAGTAAAGCTAAGTTATGTCAGAAAAACTGTAAGATCTTGTCTGTCTCTTTAAACTGTCGGTAAAAGTAGTTGGATTTCAACTGTGGTAAAATTTCTGCCTTGAAACATTCAAAAGCGAAGTGTTTTATAAACTATATGAGCACTAGTGCTGATTATATGATGTAGTAGTTTAAAATCTGCAATGCTGTCTTCATACACTTGTATAAACTAACACCTAGAACCAAAAGATTACTGCGCATTTCCCAAGCGTATATGGTACTGCCAGGCCCATGTAAAAAACAATTAGTAAAGAGAACTTCAAATACTCTGTCTTTCTATTGAAAGCCCCATCTGTATTGTGTGTTCATATTTGATTATAGTTGTCCACCCCCGCCTGGACCTCTGCTAGCAGATTGCTTTATAGTGAACCTAATGAATCAACCTACCTATATAAAAGATATATTGATGATACATTCGTCACATGCAATCAAAATACGGATATTATGGGTCTGGAGTTAAAAAGTTCAATGATTGTCACCCATCAATCAACTTCATATCAGAATTTGAAGAGAAAACAAAGTTTTATCTTCTCGATGGAGACCAGATCGCTATTTCTCTTCCGAGATCGATTTATAGGAAGTCTACATGAAATTTCCATAGCTGGACGCCTCTCTCAGCATAACAAGTAATCTCAAGAATCAGAAGAATCTGCAGGAGAGATGGTATCGATGATGAATTAGACAAACTACGGAAGATTCTTATGCAAGTAAAGTGGATACTCATCTGCATTTATTGGGAACTTGAAATTAAAACTATGTACTCACAGTTCCAAAGAAGACCTTGTTTATGAACCCTGGTTTTACAGGCGGTACGGCAGTAAAGATCCTGAAGAATCTGCTGTCCAGATCGCTGAAGAAGCCATTCTTTTCCACGAAGCTACAGATGAGTTTCTCTAGTCAGCAGTTAGTTCCAGAGTGCGTTAAGGACAAGTTGTCACTTCTTACCACCTCAGTATATATGTACTTATCTACTTTCTCCTGCAGAGCTAGTTATATAGGCCGCACAAAGGGAGCATTTTCTAAACGTATCTCTGAGCACTATCGTACATGGCTGCCATTGGGAAAATGTAAATCACTTAACAGTTCAATTTTTGAACATTTGGCCAACTCTGGATGTATACAACTCAGCCAGAGTCCTCCTTTAATATCATTTATAGAGTCAAATAGGATAGTTCGAAAGGAGTACACCTTCGGCGGTTGTGCACCATGGCAAGAGGACTTCATCACTTCATCAATTCAAACCTGATCTATGCGTGAGGAATCATGTTCAATCTCTTATCTTACTTCCCATGGTCTTAACACTCACGATCTCGACTCGATTTCATCATACCTGGTTGATTATTATCACCTTCATTACATGTGACTCTTGTCTCATTCTTCACCTTATCTACATCTATCTATCAACCAGTCTGTATTCCCCATTTACCAAGAATTTTCACTATGTCTAACTCCTTGCCTTCGTTGGTATTTCCAGTGTCTGAAAGATTAGTACTCAACTACTTTTTATTCTTGGTTTCGGTTTTTTTTAGCACTCGCTTATCTCTTCTTTTCTCTATAGTTGTCCACTTGTCATCATTTACCAACGAAAGTAGGGTAGATAAGTTCCATTCGATTTTGATTTTTTGAATATTTCTATGACGTTCTGGATTCAAAGTACATCCAAGAGGTTATCTATGGATTTGAGTATTCATTTCTTCAACCATCTGCCAAGTATAATCAGTACTATGGAGAAAAAACGAGACTAGACATCAACTTGCAAGTCGTTTGTATAAGCACTGATCACTGACTGGCTGCAAATGCAAATTTTTGCTCCAGGACTGGTCTTCAGCAGTGCCGCGGCTAACAACAGAGAGTGAAGTGGTTGATTGTGTTGACCACTTCACTTACCTGGAAAGTAGGATCAACCCTGCCCCCGTGACTCAGTGGCCGATAAAATCTCTGCACGCATAAAAAAAAGGCTCGATTGGCTTTTGCTAATTTACGCCACTTATGGCGCCGCCACCATATCCACTTGTCTTTTAAGGGTCGCGTGTACTAAACAGCAGTCGGTCCGTTCTCCTATATGGCTGCGAAACATGGCCATTGAAAGTGGAAGATATGAGAAGGCGGCTTCAAGTGTTTGACCACCGTTGCCTTCGTAGTGTTGTAGGCCGTATTCCGTGGTGTCACCACGTGAGTAATGCAGAAGTCAGGTATAGAGTTTTAGAGAGTAGAGGTAAATCAGTTGACGAGGTTATAAACCTTCATCGATTGAGACTTGAGACACGTACTACGTATGCCTAGTCACCGATTACCTCGTCACACAATGTTGGCTGAAGTAGGTCCAGACTGGAAAAAGGCTCGAGCTGACCAGACTAAAACATGGCACAACTGTATGAAGCCTCTAACTGTTGGTTTCAGCTATGTGGGTGATGCAGACTAGGTGGTAGGGGTTGGCGGGACAAGAGGAACCAGAGGTTGGAGACTAACTCTAGGTGATCACATGGCTCACAACCGATGTCGGTGGCGCAGATGTATCCCCACACACATTATCCTCATCTTAACGACGCTATACTGAATCTCACCATTCTCTCATTCTTCCTTTCTTTCTCTCTATTCGTACTTTATATTTCTTCTGACTGCATTCTCTTATCTTCATCTTACGCCTCACTGCCTTGTTTACTTGATGTACTGATATGAGGTGTGGCAAGTTGGACCATTACGCAGTAATGCTGGTCCTATGTTGATATAGATTGATTGTTTGACTGACTGGCTGACAGAATCAACGTAGAATCTCGCACATAGGTGGATTTTTTCGGGTTGCTATACTTTACAGCAGTATTCAAGGAACAGGTTGATGGAAAGGTAATGATAACAAAGTAAACAAAGTTGTCAATAAACAATCTGAAGATGATAGTTTGTGTGAATGTTCAAGTTTTAGATGAGCCGTCAAGGTGTGTATGCGCCATTGTGTCCGACTTTCAATCATGTCAATAAGACTCCTCAACCACTGATTTCTTTCATCTTTGGACCCAACCAGGCAGTTTACATTTTCCTGCACAGCTCACGCCAACAGTCAGAGACTTCATCGACTGATGCCAGATCTTCGTCTCGCCACTCCGAACCTTTTTCTAACCTAGCATGATACATCGAAGTAGGTGGTGACTGGGCATCCGCAATACATGTCGATGAAAGTTCACAACCTAACTAATTGCCTAGTGTCCTTCGGTTGACCTCTACATGGCTGATATGGTGATTCCAAAGGTCCAAAAGCATCCACGTTATATATTTTTTCTGATCATCGTGTCACACTTCGCTAATTTCTCTATCCCATATCATTAATTTGTAGCCTTCTACTTCTGATTGGTTTATTTCTCTACTTTTTCATCTTGTTACGTCATATTGTAAGGTGTCGATGTATTATGTTAACTGTTACTCCTTACTACCAGTACCAACTGCTCTGTAGTTCTATCTGTTCAACGGAAATGGTTAAGAGCATGAGAAGACCTAGGGTGTTTCTACTACCGTTGACTTAATATCATTGGCCATATGTTGTACAACCATTATGCTAATGAAATAGAGGTTCGACGCAGCTTTTCACCAACAAACTAAGTCATTTAGTGTGATTGTAAGCCTTAATGACATGAGGTGACTGGAACGTGTTATTTATGTCTAATTACCGTCTGTTCTACCACACAAAATTGTCTGAAGTAGATACATTCAGGCTAAAGGTTAAATACAGCCGGACTAAAATATGGGCTCAGTTTATGAAGTCCTAAGACTGGTAATACTAGGCGTACCAGGAAATATCGATATGATTTAAAATCGGTTTGAATGAGTAGTGTAAATGCATTTTCTCGTTACCTTCGTCTTGATCGTCATTGTTTTATCCTCCATTTGGTATTCGCCAACTTACGTCATCTGCGACGCTGGTGACATATCCAACTACTTATCAAAGGACAAGTATACTGGCTGCAGTCTGTTCTATCTTGTCATATATTTGAGACGGCCGTTAAAAGTAGAAGACATAGGGTGATGTCTTCGTAGCATTGCTTGTGTTTGGTGGAATCACCATATGAGCAATCCTAAGGTCAGGTAAAGCGTACTAGACAAGACAGGCAAGTCGACTAGTGAAGTTGTGAACCTTAGTTCATTGAAATGGCTTGCACAAAACTGGACCTGTTGACTCACCACGTACCTTGACGTGCCATGCTACAGGGAGCTGGATTAAGTTGGATTAGGCTAGCGTCAGTAGATGAAGTCCCTGACTGTTGATATGAGCTGTGTAGCGGGATTAGACCACCTGGATAGGGACCCTGATGCAATACGCATCTGTGGTTGAGGACTCTTGGTGACATGACTGGACATCAATCGTTGACAGTGGCGTAGATGTGTTCACTGACACTCTGACGTCTTCTTAAGCTTGTCTATCTCTTCTTATGACTCAACAACCTTTACTTACCCTTTCCCCCTTCTAACTTGAAATCATGATGTGAGATGTGATAACTTGAGCCATTACGCAACAATATTAGGACCTGTTTCAATCCTGACCCAGAGATTGAACACTACGCCGTATTCTGTTACTACCTAAGTTACGACATGTCTCCTGATGGTTCCATAATCATATTACGCTGAGCACTTCTCCGCTCTTTCTCTCTATGCTTGAATCTTGATGAGTTAGCGAACTTGATAACATGAAAGTATGTAGTAATCGATACAAATTCTGTCAGCAGTGTATTGGTTTAACATCCGGTTATTAACGAGTCATAAGTGGATTATAGTCTGAAGAGAATATTCAACTTTTGAATTGTAAGCTGAATGCGTCCCATTCGTGAAATATTCCAACTGTTAACCTAAGTCAGGTAATAAAATACTCAAGTTATCTCTTTGAGATGTGATCCAGTATTTTTTTGGGTAGTCTTTTGCGGTTACGATGTTGTAAAGTGTTCTTAATTTACGTTTGGGTAACACTTTTTCGTTGGGTATTGTTCTGTACTCAAACAAGAACTATTCAATTTTGTTCATTGGAGTGTCCGTTCTCTTGTCACCTTGATTAAAGCTCTTTTAAATGTATTTACGAAGCATTCGACTTGTCCTATAGATTGTGGTGTTGTTAGGGGGGTGAGGTAGCAAGGTAACATGGTCGGTTCCGTTAGTGAAACCAGTAGATTGATTGATCAAGCAAAGAAATGTATTCCTTATCAATTCAGTCTTCGTCTTTCCTTCTACACTATTATATGTAGGTTAACAATCCAATAAAAATACTGGTGGTGGGGTTGGTGAACAATAATTATAGACTTGAAGTAAGTCATGAAGATTATGTTTTAGAAATAATGATGTAAATCACCATTAGAGCTTTAATATGACTCAGGCTATTCTTAGGTGAATGAAGTGATTTTTGATGAGTGTTCAGTCATAAACGATAAGCGATTGCGCAATAATAAGAAAACAAATAAATATTGGTAGAAACAAGAAGATGAATAGATGTACAAAGTAATGCTAGAAGTTACATAATGTTGTAACGGCCACGATAATGAAAGTGGTCGAACAAACTTCTGAATGCAAAGATTGTGTTTTTAGTTGGTTGGAGACAATCGGCAGGAAGCCCTTGAACTAGGTTTCGTGCCTTTTGCCACTCGTCATCAAGGCGTATCTGCAACCTCGATGGAACTGATGTCCCGTCTGAGATTCGAACCCGCATCACCCAGTGTTATAGTCAGCGACTTTATCACTGAGCTATTCGGGCTGCGATTGACCTCCTGTAGGACTTGCTTGCATGTATTGATTGGTCACCGGAGTCCAGGGCTTCCTGCCGATTGCCTCCAACCAACTAACATCTACTAATGTGCACCGCGATGCTGAGCTTCGTAGCTTAGTTGACACATTGCAGATATGATGGATAGAATTCGGTCTGCACTCAAGGCTGGACTGGTTGCACTGCCATGACCAATCAAAACAAATGTTATGTTTGTTTGTAAAGGTGAATTGCAATCCCCTCTGCTATTTCAAGTAAGCGAATGTTTAATCCATGTGGTAGTAAATTAATTAGCAAGTGATGAATAATTCTGAAAGCTTTTCTTGTATCCACTTGATATTCCGTGTCAACTAGGTGTGCAATTATGGAATTCTATATTGTTTTAATCTGACCTTTGTTCAATCATGATGAGTGGTGCTCAGAAATTCGACGATGGACCTGCTTCATTGTACGCCCAACGTAACTAGCTCTATGAGAGCAATTGAACTGACAAATCTATATGGAGGTGGCCGAATTAGGCAGTTTGTCTTTATTTCTTGTACCTAAAATCGCTTGGTTGTACAAGATGGGACCAGTAATTTAGCAGCTGAGAATGCTTTTTACAAGGCTCTTTTTTATGCGTTATTTGATGATCTCACTGGCAATGTCACTCTTAAATTTCAGCTCGAAGAAGATTTGATCCTTAGGAACTGCTGGTATTCTTGCCTTAAACCTTGTGACATTCATATGGTTAGTCACAAACTTGTCTGGATAACCATTCCTACTATCATCATCATCATCAATATCAACATAGGACCAGGCATTACTGCGTAATGGTCCAACTTGCCACACCTCATATCAGTACATCAAGTAAACAAGGCAGTGAGGCACAAGATGAAGATAAGAGAATTCAGTCAGAAGAAATATAAAGTACGAAAAGAGAGAAAGAAAGGAAGAATGAGAGAATGGTGAGATTCAGTATAGCGTCGTTAAGATGAGGATAATGTGTGTGGGGATACATCTGCGCCACCGACATCGTTGTGAGCCATGTGATCACCTAGAGTTAGTCTCCAACCACTGGTTCCTCTTGTCCCGCCAACCCCTACCACCTAGTCTGCATCACCCCACATAGCTGAAACCAACAGTTAGAGGCTTCATACAGTTGTGCCATGTTTTAGTCTGGTCAGCTCGAGTCTTTTTCCAGTCTGGACCTACTTCAGCCAACATTGTGTGACGAGGTAATCGGTGACTAGGCATACGTAGTACGTGTCTCAATCGATGAAGGTTTATAACCTCGTCAACTGATTTACCTCTACTCTCTAAAACTCTATACCTGACTTCTGCATTACTCACGTGGTGACACCACGGAATACGGCCTACAACACTACGAAGGCAACGGTGGTCAAACACTGAAGCCGCCTTCTCATATCTTCCACTTTCAATGGCCATGTTTCGCAGCCATATAGGAGAACGGACCGAACTGCTGTTTAGTACACGCGACCTTAAAAGACAAGTGGATATGGTGGCGGCGCCATAAGTGGCGTAAATTAGCAAAAGCCAATCGAGCCTTTTTTTTATGCGTGCAGAGATTTTATCGGCCACTGAGTCACGGGGGCAGGGTTGATCCTACTTTCCAGGTAAGTGAAGTGGTCAACACAATCAACCACTTCATTCCTACTAAGCAGGTCATGGGTGATAGCAAACTCTTGCTTTATAGCAAATAACTGTGGCGTGGTATTTTAGGCATTTCACCAGATCTCTTTGTAGTGGAAGGGGTACAGCACTAAAGAAGTGGTTGTATTGACTAACTTGTCGATGTTGGCTTTCTATATACACTTCGTTTCAGAGTTTCATCTAACCTTCTTACTAGCAAAACACCATTTTGCTCCTTTTTTGTGAAGTTGATTGTCATCATCATCATCTTGAGATTGATGGAGTGCGAACTTCGATCCTTTGTTAGAGACCATAGTTTCTGGTAAATGGTGTCAGGCGAACATGGTTGAAAGGGCCTACAATCTTCTTGTTGTAGTTAACTTGTTTGCTGACATGATTTTGGAACATTTCTTGTACACATCCATCAAACCGCTTATGGGCCCACTTGACCATGGGCAATTTGGAATAGATGCAGTACGTGGTGGATGTTTTGCGACTTGGTATTTTTTTTTACAACGTTTGACATATTCAATGATGTTGGTGTTCATATAAGGCTGGTAAGCATAGAATCGCGTGAATGCCTTCATGTGTCATCACTCCTAGGTGACCACTATGGAATTGCCGGAGCGTTCTTGAGATCTTGGAACATGAGGTAATCATTTAACACAGACAGTGACCTGTCTTCGGTGGAACTAACAAATCACCATCTGGTGAACTGAAACACTTAAAGTCCAAGTTATTAAAAGGTTAGAAATGGCTGCATCACGCTGCATAAAGTCTTTGATTGTTGGTCTGACCCGTCTACGGAAGTGTATACCGCCAGTGTTTGAGAACTGTACATGACATGGCTGAGAATCTATATCACAATGGAGCACATTTATCCACATATAATCATGTTCATCGTCATAATGAACTCACTGTCTTCTCATTCACTACTTTCTACTGCTTTTGACCACTTCCTCCTTATTTCTTCATCTCCTATTTTATTGTCTTGTTACTTGTTGTGCTGAAATGTGAGATGTGACAACATTTCGACCGTTATGTAGTAGTAATGCCTGGTTCCATGTTGACATTGGTGTTAATAATGATGTTTAGGATCTTCGAGATGGTAACATTTCTCAGTGGAATATGGCTCAAAATAAATCACAATAATGCTGTTGTTTATACTCAATTTCTTTCAAATTTTGAACATTTTCATCTACCATCATTTATTTATTTTATTTCCTTTCAAATACTTTTGTCTTCCACCTTCTCTTTGCGTACTACTGTGAAGTGTGTAAAGTGATTAAAGCTTATTCTGTTCACCATGGTATTTATCATCATCACCATCAGTACCAGTCAAGGACTTCATGCACTGGTGTCATGTTTTAGTCTAGCCGCCCTGAGTCTTTTTCCAGTGTGAACCTACTCCTGTCAATATTGTGCTATGAGGTAGACGGTGGTTAGGGATGTGTAACACATCTTCCAACCAGCCAACTCAGTCTATGAAGGTTCATAACCCTGGCTGAACTCGCCTGCATAAGACTCTATACCTAACTTTTGCGTTACTCAGATGGTGACAGCACAAAAGACGGCCTATACTACGAAGTTGGCGGTGATCATACACCTAAAGCCTTCTATGTTTAATGACCATGTTTCACAGGCATACAGAAGAACAGAGCGGACTGCGACCCTTGATAGACAAGCGGATGTCATGGCGGGACCACAGGTGGGGTGAGTTGGCAAAAGCCAACCGAACCTTTTGTATTTGTGCGGAGATTTCATTGGCCACTGATCCTACTTCTCAGGTAAGTGAAGTGTTCAACACGCTCAGTTACTTCATTCTGTGTTGTTAATCTCTGTATCTTCGAAGACCATTCCTGGAGCAATAATTTACATTGTCACTCAAAGTGTTTAGAAGACTCTGCATCTTGTGAGCGTCTCAACCTAACAGAACTATGTCATCTGCGTATTCTGTGTCTACCGAAGATTTCTGTGTAGTCAGATGATGTGAGGGTGGCCTTTATAAGAACATCTATGACGAAATTGAACAACAATCGGGACAGCGGGTATTCTTGACACACACCACTCTATGTACACAGCTCACTCGATATCTCACCATAAGCTCAACAGGGTGATATACTTAGTCAGAACCTCTTTCAATGAGAGACACTGCCATACGACTTCTTGGTCGACAGAGTCGAATGCCACATTCAGGTCAAGTGATTCAGCTACTGTCGGACATCAGTAAGCATCCCTGTGTTCCAGAACCTAACGGAGTGTGAATATTTTATCGATACATCCACTGTCTGATCTGAAGCCTTCCAGATTTCCTCGTGGCTTGCTGTTCTCAAGCTTCGTTCAGGCACTTATTAAATAAGCAAGTCTTTTTGTCTATTTGACTGTTGGTAAATTGAAACGTAAAGATGCCTATCTTCACCTTTGAATATTGGGACATTTATACGAAGCTGGTTGCATTACTACTATCTAACACATGACCAGTCTTACACTGATAACAAAAAAACATAAGAAGATATGTTAGATAATAAAAGTCTTCAGAATAGCAGTGTATTCATCAAGATTATTTTGAAGGGAAAGTTTTGACTTATATCTAGCTATAAATGGCTAAATTATGAACTTACGCAGTCATATAAGGGGTTATGGAGAGTGGTATCCGTCAAGGATGCCTACTGTCACCGTTCCTATTTAACTTCACATTAGAGACGTGCTGTTGGACACAACCAGTAGGTACATCTGATTTTACAGGGTTTCACTTACTCTCTGGTGATCAGCTGCTTGACTGTACAAACGATATTAACCTACTGGATGAAGACGCTGGGAATATGCAGGATGTTCTTGATGTGTTGAGTAGAAATCTGAGTATGTTTGGCATGCATCTACCTGGAACCTTTCAAATGTAAAATGATACTACAAGACTGACTGGTCTGCTGTAGTAAGTATTCCTAGTTGTTGCATCAGCGCGAAATTTCTGCTGGATATAGAAGGCCAGTTAGGTCATTCATCAACTTGTGTCATCTATACCGCCGACTGATGAGATACCGCAGTTAAAAGTCGAAGATATAGAGCGGTTACAGGGTTGTGATCATAGGTGTCTACGTAGCATTGCTCACGTGTGGTAAGCATTTTCAAGGTCAGACGAAGGCTACTAGACAATATAGGCAATTCGGTTAATTAGGTTGTAAACTTTCATCGATTGAGATGACTTGCACATGTACCGCACATGCTAATCTACCACTTACCTCAACGTGCCATACTAGGGAAAGTCAGATTAGTTTAGAAAAGGATCCGAGGTGGCCATCAGTCAACTAAGTCTCTGATTGTTGATCTGAACCGTATGGCGAAATGTAAACTGCCTGCTTGACGGCTGGATTCCCGGTCACAACGGCACAGGTGTATTCACTCCTTGACATGTTCTGAAGTTTTGACTATTTTCATTTTGAGGAAGTTGTGGGGATTTGGAAATATTTCAAGTTGTTATTTATCGTAGACTGACATCAGTTGGGGGAATAATGGAAACCTGGGAGCACTGGACAGCTGTTCCGTCCTAGTGTGAGACTCCTCGGCAGTGCGCACCCACGACCCCACCAGGGCTCGAACCCGCGGCCTTCAGGTTCCGTGGCTAGGAGGTTACCATTGAGTCACTGGGTCACAATCCAATCGTCCATATTTCCAACTTCTGTTGGCTCACGACATAGCGCAACCGCCATCCAATGTCATCGTTGAGTAACTGTCCTCACGACCACCAGGCTTTGCCCCCACCGGTCACGACTTCTGATTGGAACTTCGGGAATACCTCTCGAAGCTAGTTACCAATGAGCACTGACATCAATCTGTCTACGATGAATAACAACTTGAAATATTTCCAAATCCCCACAAATCCCTCAAAATTCAATTGAACTGGTGCTCATTGGTGTCTAGCTTCGAGAGGTATTCCCGAAGTTTCAATCAGAAGTCGTGACCGGTGGGGGCAAAGCCTGATGGTCGTGAGGACAGTTACTCAACGATGACGTTGGATGGCGGTTGCGCTATGTCGTGAGCCAACAGAAGTTGGAAATATGGACGATTGGATTGTGACCCAATGGCCGAATGGTAACGTGCTGGCCACTGAACCCGAGAGTGGCGGGGTCGTGGGTGTGCATTGCTGAGGGGTCCCGTACTAGTCGGACGAAACAGCTGTTCAGTGCTCCCAGGTTTCCTTTGTCCCTCCAACTGGTGTCAGTCTACGATGAATAACAACTTGTCTACTTTGATATAGCTCCTTTTTCTATCCGTCTATGTGTTTGAATTCTGAACTCTGAGTATGCTATGATGAAGTATTCAATTTCTTTTTCTTTTATTTTACAGGCATACAATAACCAGTGCATTAGATAGCTTAAATCTTACAAAAGCATTGGTAGATTTTCCTGTCAATGTTACAACAGTTCCAATATATCAACTACGTTTAACTCCATGGACGTTATGGTGATAATTTTAACTTAGAGGGATCATATTCAACAGCGCGCCGTTACCATGACTATATTATTATTATTTTTCTTTATATTATTGTTATTATTATTATTTAGGTATATAAATTAATCATAAACTCATGGAAGTTGAGTTGTGTTTAGCATAAAGAATGCAAATGTTGACCTTTTTCTCCAAAATGATCTTTCTTGCTTTCATTGAACATTAAAAGAAATTCAGTATTTGTTGAAAGCATTTATGAATCAATGTAACACAGATTGTATGATGAAAATGTTGTAAATATTCTTTTTTTTTGCTAAATTTTTCTACTTTTTATCTATTCGGTAATGAAGTGAGTTTACCTAATCGCTTTGCTTGACTCGTATGATTCCGACCATTCAGTCTTGACACTGACACTGGTTTAGAATACACTTAGCCAATCTGGTGTTCGTAATCCACCCACCACACACACACACATTTGACCTTCCACTAATTTTTTTGGCCAGCTGATTCATTTGAATAAATTGACCACAACTCACCATAATTTATGAAGATGAGCCAACCAATTAAATTCAAGGACAAAAAGTGAGATGATGCATAATATAACGGATGAGTGTGCTCAACATGTAATTATTTCCCAAGTACAGATGATATATGCATCAGGGGTCGATCGAAAGCTCTTGAACTGAGCTATGCATTAATGTAACCAATTAGGTTACAAGTAGAACTTTATTTGGGAATAAATAGGATAATATACGACCAGTGAAACTTATCTGAGTAGATTCACATTTTCAGCTGATTTAACAGTCGTCATCATCATCATCATTAATATCAACATAGGACCAGGCAATACTGTGTATACATCTGCGCCACTGACATCGGTTGTGAGCCATGTGATCACCTAGAGTTAGTCTCCAACCTCTTGTTCCTCTTGTCCCGCCAACCCCTACCACCTAGTCTGCATCACCCCACATAGCTGAAACCAACAGTTAGAGGCTTCATACAGTTGTGCCATGTTTTAGTCTGGTCAGCTCGAGCCTTTTTCCAGTCTGGACCTACTTCAGCCAACATTGTGTGACGAGGTAATCGGTGACTAGGCATACGTAGTACGTGTCTCAACCGTCTCAATCGATGAAGGTTTATAACCTCGTCAACTGATTTACCTTTTCTGCCCGGATTTAACTGCATCCATCTTCATGTAGTCACAGACTGGGACCTAGCAGACATTACGCGGATATCTTCGAGCTGCTCACATGCCTTTCTATTCATGATTTACAGCGTACTCTTTTATAACTGTCACGCTGAACCGAACAAGCATTAAAGTGCTATATTCTTTTAGAAGAATATCAGTGTTTGTAGTTTGCTTTGCTAGTTGGAACCTGCTGATTAATTATTGAATGTGACATGTAAAGATATGTGAACCGACACTGAGGTACATCTGTGTTGGGAAGACAATTCAACTTTACAACCACTAAGTCGGACTGGTTCGACATCACGATGAAATATTCACTACATCAAGGTGATCAAGCTTCTGTTCAAAAAAGTTTATTGGAGATGATTAAGAATACACGAAGGTGATGGAAATGTGCTTCAGTGGTTTAAGGAGGCAATGACTTATTGTCTACCGTACGAGTGTGCACATACTGACTGGGAACATAACACTTCGAAGGTACTTTAGTCTCTCGAATGTAAGGAGGAGTAGGGTAAGCGACTCACATTTAATCTCAACTTCGAATTGGTAAATATATCATGTTCATCTTTGGAAATATCGCAGTTACGTGTTCAATGAACGGTTGTGTGTGATCTACAGGATCAGCTAGGCCGTATATGAGGAAAAGTTCGTGAAATGAAGACATTGAATGATTTTCATGTTGGGCAAATATGGCGAATCAGATTCCAGCCACGCTGAGAAGTCGTTGAACGTAAAGGCATTCACGTTTCACAGTAACATTAATGAGTTTTATTGGGAGATCTCAACATGGAGAACGGAACTGTCCTGTACTCCACAGTTTTTCAATTGTTTTCTAGTTTACTTTAGTTCGATATGAAAACTGCTCAAATGAGTTGTGGAGTTCAGGATTGTTTTGACCTTTCTAGTTGTCATCAGTCCGATTTTCCAACACTTGTCAATGAAGTGAGGGCGCTGCCATTCAGACATTTAACCCTTTCTTGTCTGCGTGGTTACCGGACAATTGACGTAGTTGGGGAGTGAGTCAGCGACAGCTTCTGAAAACCCGTTCCCCAACCAGGAGGGATGATAAAAGCTGCATCGCTTTGAGTATTCCGTAGCGTTCGCTGATGCAATCACCACGGTGGACCTCATCACTAACCTGCTACATGTACCAGAGACAAAGGCAAGCGCACTGGTCTACTCGGCACCAATAAGATGCTACTAGGGGGAGACAGCAGGCAAATAGCTTACAGTTTCCGTACTACTTCACACGTAGGTCAGGCATCACGGAAGGTTAATGTACGTTTTGTTGGCTCCACGATTACAAACACTGAAGTAAGTTGTTTCACTTTGAAATTCTGGCGATCAGTTGGTCCACAGGTCAATATCTTCTTATTAATGGGAACCATTAGAAGGTTCACGGTTGTGCAAACAGACTCCTTAACCTCATAAACTCGAAATACCATCGGCAACAGAGTCATCAAGTGAGCCAGCTACCCAGTTAAATGTGTGTTTTGAATGAGCATTTGGTCAGCAGTTCAGAAATAATCCCATAACATGACGAGTTGTTTCGTTTTCAGTGGAGAGTCACAGTTACTGTCGATACCTGGTGAACAGCAAAGAGATGTTTATTGCAACTGAATAACCTGATACACGATTCTCTGTTGTTCAAATCACTGATGCTGACCTCTAGTTCGAATCCGGCCGCGGTCCAGGTTTTCATCTCACCTTCATTCATTACCCAGTATGATTGACTACCATTAACTGATGAGTGTCTAACGGTAGGAGATATATGTCTCGAATTTCAATATTACTGACCGCATAATGCGGTGGGATCTATAAAAACTTCTAGATTGAGAAAGAAATTTATTTTTGGAACATTCATCTCTTGCTGAATTATTCTATGAAGCTTGCTGAACTCAATGGTTGTTGGGAGCCGAAAAGTGTCAGGGCTTAGACCGAACATTGATGAAGCAACTGGTCACAATTCAATACTTTGAATTGGATCTTTGTGTTCAAAAACACTGCATTCATCCATCATTAGCTTTAGTATAGCTAGGAAATGGGTTTGCTTTTACTTCCATCTTCAGAAACTTTCTGTTCCATTCTTTATCATTACAGTTATCACGTGTCCATGTAGACAAACAACAAACTATTATACGTCTCCATTATTATTATTATTATTATTATTATTATTATTATTATTATTATTATTATTATTATTATTATTATTATTATTATTGTTATGATAATTGCCCCTTGGCTTCGCTAGCACGTCCCCATTCCACTCTGTTCTCGGCAATCTTTCGAACCTGGCTCTACTACTGACAGAAGCTCTCACTTCTTCCTCACATGATCACCTCAGTGTCACTCTTGGATGCCTGACTCGTCGTTTCCCATCTCGGTTCCACCCGACGACCCGGCCTGGCACGTGATGTCCCCAAATGGTCCTCTGAGTGCATGCCCAATCCATCTCCACTTCCTTCTGCATATTTGTTGAGTGATAGGTTCTTGGTTGGTTCGTTCCCGGAGAGCGTTCATTGTTGCTTATTCTTTCTGGCCATCTGATCTTCAGTAACGAATGAGCGTAGGTGGCAGCTGTTGATGAATCTCTGTAGTTTGTTGGAAATGCTTTTCGTAACGCTCCAAGTTTCTGAACCACATAGAAGCAAGTACTGACTTGACTGAATCGGTGTTGAAAATCCGGATCTTGTTCATGCTTTATGCTGAGTGCAGTAGATCTCCACAGTGGTTTCAGGTTAATGAAGGCCTGTCTTGCTTCTCCGATCCTGCCTTTGACGTCCTCGTCTGTGCCTGTGCCGCCTGTGGTTGAAACGATGGTGCCTAGGAAGGTAGGTGAAAATGGCTATTTCCATTAAGTTTCTCTCGTTTGATGGTGATTGGAGCTTGTTGTTGGCGGTGGGGGTGTCGGTTAAGTATCTTCATCACCTCTGTCTTCTCTAGATTCACTTGAAGTCTCGTCTTCGCTACCCTGCCTCTTCTGTCAATTTGTTTGATTTTTCCTGTAGATCTTCAAGTTTGTGTGACATTAGACACGTCATAATCGGCGAAATTCAAATCTTCTAGAATTTTTTACGGTCTAGCCAGCGTATCCCCCATCTTCTCGCTCCTCACTGTTTGTTGCACGGTCCAGTCCACCATAATCTAGAAGGACATGGGTGATAGTAGGTAGCAGCCTTGTCTTACTCCTGTCTTCACTTCAAAGGCATCACTGAGCTTCCCATTCTGAATTACTTGACATGTGGTGTCTACATACAGCTGTTGAATGAGATTGATAAAGGTTGGTGTTACTCGCTATGTAGTGTTGATCAGTTGCTAAATTACTTCTCGGTCGACACTGTCGAAGGCCTTTTCAAAATCGATGAAGTTGGGGTAGAGGGTTGACTGCCATTCTATGCTCTGTTCTATGATGATGCGAAGTGTAGCGTTGCAATTTGGTCCGCAAATGATTTGTACTCCCTGAATCCACCCAGCCTGTTCCGGTCATAGTTTTGAATCCAGCGCATCTTTTAGTCTCTCCAGCATGATGCGGCCTAATATTTTGCTTGAGATGGACAGCAGTATGAT
The DNA here is from genome assembly GCA_944470555.2 of Heterobilharzia americana. Classification (NCBI taxonomy): domain Eukaryota; kingdom Metazoa; phylum Platyhelminthes; class Trematoda; order Strigeidida; family Schistosomatidae; genus Heterobilharzia; species Heterobilharzia americana. The sequence goes on from OX104128.1 coordinate 77,433,604, forward strand.
TCTACACTGTTCTTGAGAAGACTTAGGTCTCCTTTCTTTGGGATTTCGACAAGGTAGCCTTTCTTCCAATCGCCAGGTACCTTTCTTTCCTTCCACACCCTCTACAATAGTGGTGTGAACATGGTTATCCGTCTCTAAATATCCTAAATACGGAGGAAGTTTTCTCTATCGTCTCAATTTTATTTTATTAACAAAATGCTATAATAGCACCTTATTCCCTCAACTTCTCAACAGTGGCTTACATCCTACAAAATTTGTAAATGATATACTTGTAGAAATCTAATCGATCTGGTATATGAGCAAGATCGATTAGCATTACCTGGCTTCTATCATGAAGATGAATCTAATTGGTTTATCTGTGAACTTTACAGGGTCATTTGAAATGTATACTTCTTGCTTATTGGTTGTTTGTTCACCTTCACCATGTTAAATACGTATATAAGCGCTTAGGCGTGGGTGTTTGAAATGATAAGATTTTAACTTTGCAAATACATAAAATCTTCGTACTTCTGTGTGAAATAGGAAATGTATTGTGAATTGATGTTTTATGAATGCGGTGTAAACGTTTTTTCAATTCAATAATTGGATCGATACAATTCATCAATAAGTTTATAAAAATCCGATAGATTCTCTTACTAACCTGTTAACTAAATAATAGTGGGCTTACGACTAAAAATTTCTCTATATGGAGGTTTATAGAGATTCGATACTTGGTGGGGTGTGGTTGTGGACACATACACACCGCTGAGGAGTCCCATTCTAGGACGAAACAGCCTAATGTCTAGTACTTTCAGGTTTCTATTATTTATCCAGGTGATGTTAGTCTGAGGTGAGTACCAACTTGTCAACTAAAGAATACTGGATAGGATAGGCAGGTTGATTGGTAAGGTGGTTTGGATATGTTCGGCGTATGCTAAGTCACTAACAACCTCAATGTGCCATGTTAGAGGAAGTTGAATTAAGTTGGAAAAGGGTTCATAATGGTCAGACGAAGAGGTGGTACCAGTCAATAAATTCTCTGACTCTTGGTCTGAACCATGTGGGAAGATTTTGATTACCTGACTAAGATCCACAAAACGGTGAGAATGAGTGGTTAAGAACTTTATTGACATGGCTGAAGTCTTCTGAAGCTTGAATACTTTGAGTAGCCTTCATTGTTAAATTCTTTCTTCTTCCATATACGTTTATTCGTCTCCTCTGAGCATTGGTCTTTGTATCTTGTTCTTTGAGGGAGTTTTAATGGAGGCAGTTGAACTGACTATATTGTGATATATCAGTTTCATACAGAATTAATCATCTCCATGGTTGATGTTATGACAGAGTTGTGGGAACACATGATCAGGTTTTTATCAGTTCTCAGTAATGAAGAGCCCAGCATAACACATATCACTTCCAGTCAGTCAGCATTCAAAGGTTATCCTCCTTCTTGTTCAAATAATCCTTTTTGTTACATTATGGTCAGAATTTAACCAGTTCACACTTGCCTACGTCTAACTATCTTACTGGAATTGCATGACTCATCGTGTGAATAGAATACGTATGATGACATGGGGCAGGTATATTCTACACCAATCACAAGCAAGGTCAGTGTTAAGACTAAATCAATAGAGTCATATGAGTCAGATCACTGCGACTAGAAAACGTCATAACGCACACACAAACACAGTTTGTCATCCACTCCATACATTTTGGAGTGGTAAGATAATAAGACTATCATGAAGACTGGAAGCAGACTTCAGTTTATTGGGGGTATCCTTTTCAAGGTCACTTCAGCAGCGGCTGTAGTAGCTATTTTGGTCGAAAACGCAGTGGGTAAACCACAACTAAGTGGAAGTTAGAATGAAGTACACAAGATTTGGCAAAACATGACGTAACAATTGAAGAGTGAAAGTTAAGGCATACATTTCTCAAGAACGATGACCTAATCAAATGAGCGTCAGTAGATTTTAGGAAGTTAGGTAGATACGAACCGATGGCAGTTTCCATCAAAAAAGATAAATCAAACTCTATACATTTGTTAATTATGGCTAAAACAAAATGTGGTCAACAGCATTTGTTTACTAGCTTGAAACAAGTTGACAAATCGACTTCATGTCTCATATCATTTATATTACAGACGACATCGTAAATGAGAATTTCTTCTCCACGGAATCTGAGATTGATCATTCTATCAGCCCTTCTATTGTAACGGGATCTTAAAGTCATGAATACGCTTTTCTGAGGAGTCCCATACTGGGACGAAACATCTCAGTTCAATTGCACCCAGGTTTTTAGTCCTTCTTCAACTCATGTCAGTCCTTGATGAATACCAACTCCAAGACACACGTAAGCTGAAACACATTTGAAGTCGTCATGTAAAGTGTGCCCGTCGAATTTCAATTGATACAATCTTTCACCATTAGCATAGTGTCCCGGCAGTATAATTTCCTTTGAAGTCGAAACAAATACAGGTAGACTTTCCCGATTTCTCCGATATGGACAGCCATTACCTCCTAAGCATCTCTCTGAGGCAAACCACCAACTCTTCCTTCAAGTTGCCAGCTGAATTTATTATCACCGCTTTGTGAAACTGTTTTCATAACTGCCCACTTATAACTTACATTCGTTTCTGTTAAATGGATAATAGAGGTACGTTGTCCCACCTATGCTGTAAAACAATTTCTAGATAAAATTTAGTCAACATTAGTGTTTAGCTTATTCTGTTGACTAGCTTTCGATTAACACCTCATCCACGCGTGTATGACTTATGGTTCAAAAACAATTGCAGCATGTTGAGTGAAATCATTCATTATTCTGTGTATCGTCTCATTTTTTGTCCTTGAATTTGATTGGTTGTTTCATCTTCATAAATTATGGTGCGTTGTGATCAGGTTATTCAGTGGCATATACACACAGATGAATCAGCCCGCCTGAAATATATACGAACAATAAGCAGCAGACTTTGTATTCTGTTGTACGTAATGGAAGAGTAGGGCAGAATGGGATGAGTCATAGTGTGAGTAGATTGGGTATGGCGAAATTCGGCAGGTATACTGTAGACAAATTGCATGCCAGATCAGCGTTCAGACTGAATCACGTGAATCAGACCATCACAACTGGAAAAATAAACTTTGTGTTCAGTTGAATGCGGTCGGAGTGGAAGGCTTAATTAAGTAACTCATTGCGTAGATGGGTTGAGCAGACCAATTGCGCGCAAGGTCAGTGTTTGGACTGAATTGGCAGAATTGTGTAATTAAAGCAATCTTAACACAACAAAAATATAACAATAAGATGCATCCTTACAGATGAATGGATGTGTCATCAACATTTCTATGACAATATTGTCATAGTTATTGTCATAGTTATCTCTCTATTTACAAATTTGAACCTTACGTTCTCCAGATTAGTCATGAAGACATCCACCTATACAGAAGATGGTAGATTTTCTATCGATTTCACAGTAGTGATTGTTAACAATAGTAGAAGAGATATGAAGTCTGAATTCCTCAAAATAGCATCGTTTCAGATGCTGGGAGATAATAATCTATCCTTTCATAGACAAGTACGCATGGAAAAGTGTGAATATATATTTCGAGACAATAATATCGAATCGAACGAATCTCTCAAGGAGTAAATAGCCAACAGCTTCATACCGAAATTGCTCCAATTATGTTGTAAGCCGTATGGTGGCAATCGTCACCATGTCTTAATTATTTCTCCCTTCGGTTCCAGGTGGAACATACGGATTCACTAGCACGTCACCATTCCACTCCCTTCTCTCCAGTCTTCTCAACCTGACTCCACGACTACCCAGAAACTTTCATTCCTTCCTCACATCATCTACTAATCCACATCACCTTCCGATGCCCAACTCATCGTCCCTCATTTGAATTCAACCCAACGGCCTGGCCTAGGGCGTGTGATGTCCACAAACCGTCTTCTCAGTGTATGTCCAATCCAATCCACCTACACTTTCTTCTTCTGCATATTTGTCGGGCGATGGGTTCTTGGTTGGTTGGTTCGTTGCCAGGTCAGAGTACTTCCTTGCTCATTCTTCCTGGCCATCTGATCTCATCTGCAGTATTGAGTGAGCGTAGGCGACAGCTGTTGATGAATGTCTGTAGCTTGTTGGGAATGCTTTTCGTAAGACGCTATCTCTCTCAACCATCACATAGAAGCGAGTACTGACTTGACTGAATTAGCGTTAGAAATCCGGATCTTGTTCACGCTTTATGCTGAGTGCAGTGCAGTGCAGTGCAGTGCAGTGCAGTGCAGTGCAGTGCAGTGCAGTAGATCTCCACACTGATTATTTCACATTGATGAAGGCCTGTCTTTCCTATCCTGGCTTTGGCGTCGTCATCTGTGCCACCATCGCCACCTGTAGTTGGAACGATGCTGCCTCCTAGTCAGATAGGTAGGTAGTTGAAGGAGATAACTTCGTTTAGATTCCTCCCGTTCATGGTGATTGGTGCTTGTTGTTGTTGTTTGGGTATCTCCATCACCTATGTCTTCTTTACGTTCATGTGTAGGAAGTCTCGTCTTCGCTTCCCTGTCTCTTCTACCAACTTGTTATTTTAAAAAAAATATTTTGTCAGTGCTTTTAAGTTTCTTTCCTGATTGGATTGGTTTTATGGGGTAGGGTTGCTAGCCCTATTCCCAACCCTCCCTGTTTATCTGGGCTTAGGACCGGCTAGTAATTAGTGAATTAGTTAACCAGACGAGGTGTTAAAACAGCTACCAAATTACTTCTCGGTCAACGCTGTCGAAGGCCTTTTCATAGTCGATGAAGTTGAGGTAAGGATCCAGTTGACTTCCATTCTACACTCTGTTCTATGATGATGCGTAGCGTTGTACATTGATCCGCGCATGATTTGTTCTTCCTGAACCCAGTCAGCCAGCCTGTACCGGTAGTAATTTTAAATCCAGCGCATCCTTTAGTCTGTCTAGGATGATGCGGCCTAATATTTTGCTTGATTTGGGTAGACAGCAGCATGATTCCTCATTAGCTCTTGTAAAGACTTGGAACCCCTTTTGTCAGAGTTTAACAACATCCGAAAGTTGGTCCATAGATCGCCGAACAACTGTAAAACATTTGCAGAATAATGTCAACATTATGTTATGAAGACCAGCATTGTGTCCATGGATGAAAATAGTTCTTAGATATACCTCAAAGATGTTTATCGCAAAATTAGATTTGATGAATTCAGCAGGGAACTAAATCACAGAGGTGCTGAAAGATCTCTTAAGCAATAAATTTATTCACAGTCCTGTATATAATACTCGGTAACCTCAAGGATCTAGCCTACTATTTGTTTATGAACTATATCTGATACTTTGCATAATTACTTCTAATCTCAAAATGCAGGTCGGTAGGGCACCGATAATTTTCCTGATTGTGGTCTACTGGACAGGATTATGCAACAAACTGTGAGGAGAGAGAACATGGGTGTACGCTTGCTGTTTGGTCAATGAAATGACCCTAGAAGATTCGCATTTCATCCATGATGATTTATGTCTAACGTCTTGTCGCACGAACTCGAAGATCTACAAGCGAAAACCAACAAGTTGGCAGAAGAGACAGGGAAGCGAAGACGAGACTTCCTACACATGAACGTAAAGAAGACATAGGTGATGGAGATACCCAAACAACAACAACAAGCACCAATCACCATGAACGGGAGGAATCTAAACGAAGTTATCTCCTTCAACTACCTACCTATCTGACTAGGAGGCAGCATCGTTCCAACTACAGGTGGCGATGGTGGCACAGATGACGACGCCAAAGCCAGGATAGGAAAGACAGGCCTTCATCAATGTGAAATAATCAGTGTGGAGATCTACTGCACTGCACTGCACTGCACTGCACTCAGCATAAAGCGTGAACAAGATCCGGATTTCTAACGCTAATTCAGTCAAGTCAGTACTCGCTTCTATGTGATGGTTGAGAGAGATAGCGTCTTACGAAAAGCATTCCCAACAAGCTACAGACATTCATCAACAGCTGTCGCCTACGCTCACTCAATACTGCAGATGAGATCAGATGGCCAGGAAGAATGAGCAAGGAAGTACTCTGACCTGGCAACGAACCAACCAACCAAGAACCCATCGCCCGACAAATATGCAGAAGAAGAAAGTGTAGGTGGATTGGATTGGACATACACTGAGAAGACGGTTTGTGGACATCACACGCCCTAGGCCAGGCCGTTGGGTTGAATTCAAATGAGGGACGATGAGTTGGGCATCGGAAGGTGATGTGGATTAGTAGATGATGTGAGGAAGGAATGAAAGTTTCTGGGTAGTCGTGGAGTCAGGTTGAGAAGACTGGAGAGAAGGGAGTGGAATGGTGACGTGCTAGTGAATCCGTATGTTCCACCTGGAACCGAAGGGAGAAATAATAACAATGCGAAGAAAATAAGATTGCTTTCAACGTGATAGTCTTTCTCAGTGGTAAATTAGGTTGTACTTTATTGTTATGAAAGAAAACATAAGACGTTAACTACAGAAGGGTTGCGAAACCATCACGATACAGATGAAAGCAAAATAGAATCTCGCACACATACCTATTGATTAGTTAAATTTCTCACACTTCACGGTGGTATCTTAACAATGAATGGATACATCTGCGCCATGGTCAGCCAGACTACTCAATCACTAATTTCGATCGTCTGAAGAACTCTAACCAAACAGTCTACATCTTTCCATACATCTCAAAACCAATTGCTTGGACGTCTTAATTTTTGACCACGATGAACCGTCTTGCAACCTTATCCAACTTCTCGTAGCATTGTATATTGAGTTAGGCGACAGCTCGATATGTGCAGTACATGTCGAAGCCATCTCAGTCGACTAAGGTTGAAAACCTACTGACTTTTTAACGATTATGTTTCACAGGCGTACAACAAGACAGAATAGATTGCAGAGCAGTATACTCGTCTTATGATAGATAGTGGGATATCTCAGCAGTTAGCGTCGCAGCCTTATGAAAGACAGAGAATCAATTACTCACCATTTACATTAGTCAAACTTCACATCTACAGCCCGTTGACACTTCAAGAAGGCATCCAGCATCACGGTTGGCTTCAAACATAAATTTCCCTATAAGAAACTAGCGGTCTACGGTCAACATACTCTTCCTTTGAGATAAGGTTCCCAAAAAACTATTGTTTTTGTCTTCTTATGAACGCAAACATTGATGATCCACCTGCATCACACCCTTTAGAAACAGGATATAATTTATATTATCATTTTTCTCTTTGGTTCCTAGTGGAACACAAGGCTTCAGTAGCACGCCTCTATTCCACTCTCTTCTCTGACGTCTTTTCAACCTGGTGCCATGACTACCCACAAGCTCTCATTTCTTCCTCACACTATCTCCTCCGTGTCACCCTCAGCTCGGACGCCCAACTCGTCGTTTCCCCTTTGGATTCCATTCGAGGGCCTGGCGCATGATGTCACCGAATGGTTTTCTCAGTGCATGCTCAATTCATCTCCACTTTCTCCCTCTGAACATCTGTTGGGCGACAGGTTCTTGGTAGGTTCGTTGCCAGACAGCCAGAGTTCCTTGTTGCTTATTCTTCCTTGCCTACCCATCTGATCTTCAGTATCGAATGAGCGTAGGCGGCAGTTGTTGATGAATGTCTGTAGTTTTTTGGAAACGCTTTTCGTGACACGCCAACTTTCTGAACCATCACATACAAGCGAGTACTGACTTGACTGAATTGGTGTTGAAAATCTGGATCTTGATCTTTGTGCTATTCCGGTCGTAATTTTGAATCCAGAGCATCTTTTAGTCTCTCCAGGATGATATGGCATAATATTTTGCTTGGGGTGGACAAGAAACTAGTAAACTCAAAACTTTAAACTGTGTTGTAAAAATAGCAAACAATGATTACTTGAGTTCTACTTTTGTCTTGATGGGATACTTTCTCTGGTCGTTTCAAAGAAACCGGAAATATCAAAGATCTAGACAAACAGACAGACGACTTCACTGTACAACTTCGCACACAAATGCATCACGGTTTAAATTGATACACTTCACAGTGGTATACACAAAAATAGTGGAAGATAACAGACTGATTTCAAAGTAGACAGATAAATATGTTTAAGAGGAGAAGGAATTTAATCATAAATTTTATTCAAACAAATATGTACATCTGCACTATTTTCATCGATTTTCAAGTTCTGTAGTGAGCACGTTACCATTGAGCCAACGAATCGTACGTCATTATTAACCTTAAATCTTCTGTCTATACATTTCTGTTGGAAAAATGAATATTTGACCACTGTTAAATGTCCAGTATGTTTTCCTATTATAATGAACCATATGGATTTCGAAACCTCGCCTAGGTAACCAGTCCACTAGTTACTAGCCAGGCCTAAGCCCGGATAAAGAGGGAAGGTTGAGTATAGGGTTAGCAACCCTATCCCGTAAAACCAATCTAACCGCTAAAGAAACTTCAAAGAATACACGAAATATAAAAAACAAAATTATTCCTCACTGGAATCCAAGAGGCGAAATGATGCCAGTCGGCGATAGTCTTCTGAAGCCAAATGATCGGTGTATTCTCTCGATGAAAGCAAAAGTAAACATGGGGACATGCAAGGTCCAAACAATGTTTGAACCTAGCGAAGGTGCCCAGATTACCAACAACAGCAAGCACCAATAACCATTAACGGGAGAAACCTACAGGAAGTAGTCTCTTTCACCTACCTACCTACATGTATAGGTAGCATCGTTTCAGCTACAGGCTGCAGTGGCGGCACAGTTGAAGATGTTAAAACCAGGATCGGAAAAGCAAAACACGCCTTCATCAATCTGAAAACATTGTGAAGGTCTACTGCACCCACCACAAAGGACAAGATCCGGATTTTCAACACCAATCCAGTCAAGTCAGTACTGGCTTCTTTGTGATGGTTGAGAGACATGGCGTCTTACGAAAGGCATTTCCAACAAACTACAGACATTCGTCAACAGCTGCCACCTACGCTCACTCGATACTGATGATTTGATCAGATGGCCAGAAAGAATAAGCAACAAGGAACTCTGGGAACGAACCAACGAAGCAAAAACCTATGACCCAACAAATATGCAGAGGGAGAAAGTGGATATAGATTAGGCATACACTGAGAAAACCTTTGGAGGACATGACGCGCCAGGCCCTTCGGTTAAACCAAGATGGGAAATGACGAGTTGGGCGTTTGAGGGCCACATGGAGGAGATGGTGTGAGAAGGAAATGAGAGCTTGTGGGCAGTCGTGGAGCCGAGGTTCAAAAGACTGCAGAGAAGAGAGTGGAATGAAGGCGTGCTACTAAAGCCCTATGTCCCACTAGGAACCCAAGGGACAAATAATAATAATAATAATATGGATTTCGAGACATTTTTGTTTTCCTATCAAATCACTAAGCGGGTAATTTGATTGTTATTTAATTCAGTAAACAGGAATAAAATAATTCGCAGGTAATAATGCAAACACCAACTAATGTCAAACAAAACAATGATGCACTGTTCAATCGAAACGAGGATGATTAATGATTTGATTTAAAAAAATTAGTAAACATACAAACCAAAGAAATAAACAGTCAAAAATATTGACAGAAATAATAACGGTTTGTTCAATAATGGAAATATCGTGTTATATACTAATTTCAAAGACGCTTAATAGTAGTATGTACCTGGAAGTGAAAAAAATTCACATTCAAATGCCAGGAAATTTGTAAAGTACAAGAACAAGAATGTTAAGAGAAGATAAAGGTCTAAAAATGGAATGAGGAGAAAAGGTATTAAACTGGTCACAAAAATTACCAATTTTATCTTATTAACATGACGTTGAATAAAAACTTGAAAACAATTTCAGTGGCTGCTATGTAGTAGGATCCTGAATGGAACACTGAGATAGGCACCTCATGATACTTTCTGGTTGGGAAGTTGTGAGAATGAAGGGAAATACTTAACGACCGGTAGTCGAGGTGAGGCAACCTGAGTGATTCACCAAGAGAAATCAAAAGACTGGAAACCGGATGAGTTTATAATATCTCGGATTGAAGCGTATATGAATGAAAACTGACCCTATTTATAGAGTTTACAATAACCTTGAAACACAAGGAATCATAAGTATATCTAAAGAGTCAGGAGCCAATCAGAACAATAGTGGGTCATACGAAATATGACCCATTTATACAAAACTGTAAGTATGGAATATAAGGGATATCGACATCCCTAACACATCCTCTTTTTGAAGAAATCAGCAACGTGATATGTTCGGGTTAACTTGTAGTGGCGTTGTCGGTTGGAGGCGACGGCCGTTTTCATCGTCGTAGGAGTAGATCGACATTCTCAGGAGGTTTTGGTGTAAATGGATTGCCCATTCATACCACGGATAGTCTAAATGTATCCAACAGTAAGTTTGATGGTAGATTATTTATTGGTTCATTTTGTTTCTAGTCACCGCAGTTAGTTGTGGTAACGCGTTCAGATTTTGTGTCCCACTCAAACATCATATGTTTTGTTTACACGTGGTTGGACAACAGACCCATCAACCCAGTTTTCATCCCCTGATCGATAGTTTCATACAAAAACGGTGTAACCTAACGATAGAGCTCCTATATTACTTTCTGTAGTACAAGGTGTAGAAGTTCTAGGCATCGATGTGTGATGTGTTACTTTTGCTGGTGACTGTTGAGGAGTAGAAACATAAAGCACCCGTATCCTCCGTTGGGAAATTGGGCTGAAACCAGACTGAAGAAATAATACAACGTGAGATTCTATTAACTGGCCAAGATTAGTTTGAGAAACATCTACACATTTTTCAATGACCTCATAAGATTGGGACAGCGCTTGCACCTGGTTACAGAGGGTATTGGGTAGAATGTCTGATAACTCTAGACGACCAAACCAATCCAAACGAAATAATTTTAGGTTGGTTTTAACAACATAGAATGTTCCATTAATTAAATGACCGTTGGAGAAGACATTACATACGAGCTTACCGAACAATGGGAGTTGGCCTCCACATGCACTCAATACTGTTTTTGCTGCTCTCTGTAGTGGCGATGAACCAATATCACGCCACAGCTTTTCAGAAATGATGGTCATATCTGATGCAGTGTCCAACTGAAGACTGGTTGAGTAGTTATTGGTCGATACTGTCAGGAACTTTCTTTGTGGCAGCTCATTGTCCATAAATGTGACTTGAATAAACAGTTCAGATATCGCCATCCCTAACATAAACCACCAAATATCTTCCATGAAAATCAATGGGAAAGATTTTCGCCATCGTTACCTTCGTTTAGATGAGAATACCGATTGGCTATTAAACGTCAAGACTTTTCATCTCTCATCTCAACCCATGTGGATAGGTATGGACATGAATTCATCTTTGACAATGGTAGAAAATTTGAACGGACAGACGAAACACAAGAAATATCAGAGAATTCCTAGAAGCTTGGCATTCAGCAATCAACAGATATGCAGACATAGACATAAGGTCAGGTAGATGAATAGTCAACAATAAAGTCTATACAGCCAATGACGTAAAAACCAATCACAAACCAGTTGGTCGGGTCGAGTTGTTGAATCATTCACGAAGAGATATTGACAACTCACTTCAAGACAACAAAGAAATTTTGAAAACTTAGAAGCGTTGAACAGACGTCTCGTCATAGCACAGGACTCTTCAGCCGTGCACATCGACGACATTTTCAGGGATCATTAGTTCATATTGCCATTTAATCCCTAGATTGGGATAAAATTACGAACACATTATGGTGGCTGCATATGGTGTTGAAAGTTGACCGCGGGTGTTCAAACCAATGATCAAGAGATATACTGACTGATCAGTTCAAACTACAACGAAACAGACGTCTTTTTTATTGCTCCCCAGATGAAACCTGACTTGAAATCAACCAATTCCTAGAAACCTTCCGCCTAATTAAATGACGCACCAAGTTAACCATTCGACTATCAATTCATGTACTTAGTCTCCACTAGCCCATACCAACCACAAAAACTGTAACTTCTCTTCAACATACATTAGTTGTGGTTTAGAGTTTGGCAGTAGATAAACTTGTAGTAAGTTCCTCAGCGTATTGTAAGTATTTAACTAGGTCAGTCGATGAAATCCCCTACTGTTTGGTAGGAGCTGTGTGGGGAGAGTTGTAGGGTTCCCAAGACGATAGGAATCAGCATTTGAAGACTTCATGAAATAGCTGAAAATCGGCCAGAATGGCATCTGTTCCTTGAACTTTCGCATAGTTAAACCACTGAATGAACTTAAGTGTACGATCTTGATGGCTTCTATGTCTATAATCGTCTAAAAGTTGTTTTGGGGTCAATTATATGACTTGTTTGTATTGTGTATTTCCATTGAGAGGATAACATTTGTCTACCAGCTGTATTTATCAAACTATTTGAATGTTGTTATTGTTTCTCTAGATATTTAAGGGTATTTTTGTCCTGTCATCCTCAACTTCATAGTTCGACGACTCCTTCCAATGAATGCGTCAAAGCCAGGATCGGAGAGACAGCAAGACAGGCCTTCCTGCATTCATCTGAAATAATCAGTGTGGAGATCTACTGCACTGCACTAAGCATAAACAACAACATTCGGATTCTCAACACTATTTCACTCAAGTCAGTATTCGCTTCCATGTGATGGTTCACACTTCGCGTCTCACGAAAAGCATTTCTAACAAACTGCAGACGTACGTCAACAGCTACCACCTACACTCAATACTGAAGATCGATCAGATGGCCAGAAAGAATAAGCAAGGAGGAACCCTGGCTGGCAACGAACCAACCAACCAAGAACCCATCGCCCGACAAATATGCAGAAAGAGAAAGTGAAGATGAGTTGAACTGGACATAGACTGAGAAAACATTTTGGGGACATCATGAATCAGGTCGTCGAGTGGGAACCAAAGGGGAAACGAGTTGGGCGTCCGAGGATGACATGCTGGAGGTCGTGTGAGGAAGAAATGAGAGCTTATGGGCGGTGGCAGAGCCAAGTTAAAAAGCGCTATGTTCGACTAGGAACTCAAAGAACAAACAATAATAATAATAATAATAATAACGTATCTAGGTAGTGTGCGTTGTAAAACAATTTCTCCTTACCTGGAACCTTACTTAGTATGTATTATCTCATTTTATCGTCAAAGGTGTAGAAATGTATTCATTCTGCTTTATTATTCTTTAAAAATCTCGTACTATCTTAATTTATTCAGCTTGTCCCACTCTATTTTCACCCTTTAAATAGAATGCCTTGACAAGTGAATGTATGTGTGTGTGACCAGACTAATCGAAAAGTGTGGCGCAAATAGTCTCAGCCTTCGAATCCAATTATGTAAAGTCTGGTACCCCAACCAGGCAGTCTACATGACCCTTCACGGCCCAAGCTAACAGTTAGCTACTTCAACAACTGGCGCCAGGTCTTCGTCTGGCCACCTTGAACCCTTTTCCAACCTAACCCAGCAACTCCTAGCAGGTAGATAGCGGCCCGGCATATGTGGTACATGTCTAAGCCATCTCAGCGTACGAAGGTTCATAACCTAATCAATCGCCTTACTTTTCCTGCCTAGTATCTTTCACCTGACCTCAACACTGCTCACACGGTGATTCTACCACATGCGAGCGATGCAACGAAGACACCCACAGTCAAAACTGTCACTGCTTCATGTCTTCTGTTTCCAACGGGCAAATCTCACAGCCATATAACAGGATAAACTGGACTGCAGGAGTGTATTCGTCCCTTGATAGCTATTTGGATATCTCGCCAGTTGGTGCCACGCATGACTTAAGCTGACAAATGGCGAACAGACGTTCTATACCCAAGGTGAGATTTCGTCAAAAACCAGCCTGTTCGATGGGCTGATGCAATTACCTAAGGAAGTGAAGTGGTCAACAAATTCCACCACTTCACTGACTATCATTAAACGGGAAATGGCTGCACACCAGTCCTGGAGCGTCATCTTACATCCGAAAGGTGCCGGCGAAACGTATGCCAAACATACTCGGAATTCTGCTAATCGCCTTCAGGAGACTCTGCATCTTGTCAGCATTTTCACCTAGCAAAACAATATCATCTGCATACTCCAAGTCAACGAGATGACCTAAGGTGATGTCCATTAGTATGTCTGCGGGGAAGTTAAATAGGAATGGTGACAGTGGAGATTGCTGGTGGACACCACTAGTTCTCGTCATTCCTGATGACAACTGTGTGCGTTCCAGTAGACACCGTAGATAAGCGTTATATACTTGCTGGATACTCCCTACAGAGGATCTAACCGAAAATCTCCAGGTCCCGCAGCTCGGATTCCCGGCGAAGCAGGGTTGTGGGTGCGCACTCATGAAGAGTCATTTTCTAGGACAAGCAATGCTACAAGCAAATGACAGTACAGAGCGAAATGTAGCGCAGTTAATTCACGTTCGTTTGATAGGTGGTCGGTGTATCGCTACCAGCATCAGCTAGATACCTCCCTATGACAAATAACCCATAGATAATGTAAGTCAGGTCAGAAAAGTATTCCCATTCTTTATTTACACAAACCAATCTGTTAATACGCAACAATGTATATATACAATGGGCGGTGATAAAAATTATGTGAAGTAAAAAGCAATGACGAAAAATAACAATAGTAACCTTCAATTGGTTGGTTCATAATATAGGCAGCATTTTATTTCTCCCATTTACGAAGATGATAATACACAATTAGGGGATTTCATCTGCCATGCTGAACAACAAATCATCCATATCTAAAAGAAAGTAAATTAATAAAAAAAAGTGATTACTGATTGAATAAAACATGCAACCAGTGAGTCAGCAATTATGCGAAATTCAATTTGAAAATATTTCAAGTTGTTATTCATTATAGACTGACACCAGTTGGAGGAACAAAGGAAACCTGAGAGCACTGGACAGCCGCCGCGTCCAACTAGTACGGGACTCCTCAGCAGTGCGTACTCAAGACCCCCGCCAGGGACCGAACCCGCGACCTCTAGGTTCCGTGGCCAGCACGTTACCATTGAGCCACTGGGTCCATATTTCTAACTTCTGTCGGCTCGCAATATAGCGCAACCGCCACCCAATGTCATCGTTGAGTAGCTGTCCTCATGATCGGTGGGGACAAAGCCTGATGGTTATGAAGACAGTCACTCAAAGATGACATTGGGTGGCTGTTGCACTATATAGTGAGCTGACAGAAGTTGGAAATATGGACCACTGCATTCTGACCCAGTGGCTTAATGTTAACATGCTGACCACGGAACCCGGAGGTCGCGGATGCGCACTGCTGAGGGGTTCCATACTAGTCGGACGAAACAGCCTTTCAGTGCTCCCAGGTTTCCTTTGCTCCTCCAACTGATGTCAGTCTACGATGAATAGCAACTTGGGATATTTCCAAATCTCCACAACTCCCTCAAAATTCAATTTGAAAACTTTAACCAACTTACGATATTCACAATAAGTCGAGTTGTACAGTAGAGCAGAGACCTACTTGAATTTTGGGCTACCTCATTCTACCATGGAATATGTTACATTAAGTTTCTCATTTCCGTATTGTTTTAATCGTTCAATTATATCAATTAATCGTATGACTTGGATTGTTAACTCCAGAATTTAAAACCTACGTTAGATTACACCTAGAGGTGTTTAACGCGATAGCCCCCCCTCCTCACTACTAAAGAGAGACGCAAATACTCTCTAGAAGGTACACAGAAGAGCAACAAAGTCGGTTGCCGGACTAACAGGCAAAACATATGCTCAACGACTCAAACAACTTGCTCAACTTGTCCCCCACTAAGCTATTGAAAGAAATGAGGTAACCTGGATAACAGCCTACAAGATCATTCACCAAGTGGACCACCCAAATAGGTCAACGTTATCGGTGCAAAACCAATAGTCCTGTGAGAACTCCACTAGCATACTCCACCACGTAGCAAAGTTAAGAATGAGATCTAACTTCTTGTCTCACAGAATATCTGCACTATAGAATGCTAAGCCGAAGGAAGTAGCTACAGCTATATCAGTCGACTCCTTGAAACGACTACTGAATGAGTACGTGGGCGCAAATGACCTACCACCATATCTCACCTCTATATTATTACCAGTTACATTTATCTTTTCATAAGTAGTTTTCTCATTCCCCACTCATCCTATTTCTAGTATTTTTTAAGTAACGCTTAATACATACTTGCAGGTGAATACAAAAACATGAATTGCCAACGATTGATTGATGTAATGAACAGGTTCTATGCCCCCCACCCCCCACCGCTGCGAAAACAAATCAAGCTACAATTAACAAATAAAATGCCTTCACTACCTTCAAAGCTATAAGCAGGAAAAATGCAAAGATTTCTGCAACCATCGAAGGAGTACAACCGAACAAAAAGAACTGAACCTCAAGACCTAGAAGCGACGACAGCTCACTTTGCAAGTTGATTGGCAAATCGGGAAAAGTAACAGGCTCCGAAGCTTACGATCACAGATTAAATGACTATTCCGATACTACTTAGTACTAACTTCATAATTAGTATGGAAGAATGTTGGTTACCTTTAATCACAGATATTTATCGAAATACGGCTTTAATAATGAAGCAAGAAACAGTTTCATAACCTATAAGACGACAACTGAGTTCGACTAAATACTATCGAATCAATTTGATACCGACACAAAAAGCTCCATTGGCTTATGCCAATTCATGCCACTTATAGCGTCGCCGTGACATCCGTTTGTCTATTAAGAGTCGCGTATACTGCACAACAGTTCCGTCTGTTCTACTGTATGGCTGTGAAACATGGCCGTTGAAAGTGGAAGATATGAAAAGGCGGCTTCAAGTGTTAGACCACCATTGCCTTCGTAGTGTGTAAGCTGTATTCCATGGTGTCACCACATGAGTAATGCACAAGTCAAGCATAGAGCTTTAGGGAGCAGACGTAAAACAGTTGACGAGGTTATGAACCTTCATAGATTGAGATGGTTAGGACACGGGTTACGTAAGCCTAGTCACCGATTACCTCGTCACACAATGCTGGCCAAAGTATATCCAGGCTGAAAGAAGTCCCGAGGTGGCCAGACTAAAACATGGCACCAATGTATGAAGTCTCTGACCGTTGGTTTGAGCCATGTGGGGTGATGCAGACTAGGTGGTTGAGGTCCGCAGGACAAGAGGAACCAGTGATTGGAGACTAACTCTAGATGATATGGCTCAGAACCGATGTCAGTGGTGCAGATCTATTCCCACACACATTATCCTCATCTTAACGACACTATACAGAATCTCACCATTCTCTCATTCTTCCTTTCTTTCTTCTCATACCTTGTATTTCTTCTGACTGAATTCTCTTATCTTCATCTTGTGCCTCACTGTCTTGTTTACTTGATGTACTGATATGAGGTGTGGCAAGTTGGACCGTTACGCAGTAATGCCTGGTCCTATGTTGATATTGACTGATAATATGTGAAGGTGTAGATTTAAGAGATTATGAAATTGGCAGGAAGATTACAAGTTATTATTGTTTTAGAAGATTACTTTGTACTAAAGTTGGGAACTGACTGCAAGCAATTTATAGTTTCCCTGTAAAAATATAACTTAACCTGGGTAATTTGTACTTACAGTCAAGTGTGGTTTTCATTACTAAATTCTTGAACCTCAGATAATATGCCAATAAACAGCTTGAAACTTGTAAATATACATTTGTACTTGTGTGTAGCGGGAATTTTTTCACACAAGTAACCAGGTGGTATCAAAGATCAAACCATTGTGCTGATATTTTTCATATTAACGTAACAGAAATATCATTTGAACTTAACTTATTATTCATTCATAATTTGTTACCAACAAATTTCAGTGTTTGTAAAGTTGAGATTAGAACAGAAGTCTATATGATAGTCTCATATGAGAACTCAGATGTACATCAGAAATTCTAGTGTAGTTTGCATTGAAAACTAAGATATTCAAACCATAAGACGTGATACCCATAACACTACTGATGGCGTCAAAATGGTGAGTATAAAACCTTGACAATGACTAACTGATTGACTGATAAAATCAATGTACAGCCTTGTACAACAGTGGGTCAGCTAAAGTTGCCACACTTCACAGAAGTACATACAATACGTGGATAGAAAAGGAGTGATATCAAAGTACGCAAAGTAGTGTAAGAGAATAAACAATCTGAAAATAACGGTTAGTGTGAATCTTCAAGCTTTAGAAGATCTAAAGGGGTGTATTTTAGTGTTTATGCTCTTGCTGGCCGATTATTTATTTATTGATTTTCAGATTTAAGTTTACATCTCACTCACTAAAGGATATGTTTCTCGTCATAATGTCATAAAGCATATATCCACCTGTATTCAGCATGAAGGCTATTTCTGGTAGTTATGATATCCAAACATTTCTTTAGTTGGGAAACATTTCATAAAACGTCACTGGAGATTAAAAAGATGTCTAAGGAGAATTCTCAGTCATGAGATGTACAGTCAGCAATTTTGAAGAGAAACTCAATACAAAGTGGTGAGACAGGATATATCGAAGCCATCTCAGTCGACTAAACTTCACAATGTCATCAACTGATGTGGCTGTCTTGCCTAGTACGCTTCGCCTGACCTCAACATTCCTCACACAGTGATTCTACCAAACTCACCCACTGCTACAAAGATACCTATGATCACATCGTCTACTTTCAACTGTCATGTTTTATCGGTTTAACAGGATGTAACAAACTGTTGTGAAGTATACTCATCCTTTGATAGATAGCCAGATAACTCGCCGACACCATAGGTGGTGTAAGTTGGCAGATGCCAAATGGGTCATCTGTATCCGAGCTGAAATATCTTTGCCTAACATGACGTTGTTCCGAAAGGACAGGCAGTTCAAGAGGGGCGGAGGAGACGCCATGTGCATCAGCACTCACCTAAAAGTTAAGGAAGCGACTGATGGTATGTTTAGCTTACTACCAGACTCCTTATGGTGCTATTTCACCATAAACCAAACCAAGTACCTATTAGGTGTGGTATATAGGCCTCCCTTTTGCACGACAGAACATAAGGCACAATTCCTCAGTGATATTTCAACAACTACCTCGGCAGCCTATGACCATGTAGTCCTAGCTGGAGAATTAAGCACACCGGCACTCAACCCGAGATGTGAAGCAAGACATGTGCATAAATCTTTTGAACACAAACTTCGAAATACGTTTAAGGCAGCAGGACTGATAGAGAAGGTTGGGGAAAACACCAGATGGAAAAGGATCACCGCTCAACTACGTCCTAACAGACAATGATCTTTTGGTGGACGATATCTGTGTTCAACCCCCCCTTAGGTAAAAGCGACCACGCCTTGGTGAGATTCAGTATGGTAACCAGGGAGACACTGCCAATAGTTGAGCCAGAAGCGTTCTGCCGTTACCAAAAAGCAGACTACAATCTCATGAATAACGAATTCCTGGAGGCTGCATGGCCACAAGAATGGCACTCACTGTCGATAGACGAACACTGAATACATACTAAAGATATTATTCGGGGCGCTATCGATAAGAGTGTTCCAAAATTAACCAGACGACCACCTCTCAAACGGTCTTGAGTAACTCGCGCAACCCAAAGGAAAATACAGAGGAAAAAGAAGGCAGGGTATCGGTGAGGTACATTACTCAAAGAATCAGACTGTCATAGCTACAAGACGTTACGCAACTTATGTAATATAAGAATTCGTAATGACAGATATACATACCAGATCAATCTGGCTAAACAGTTTAAAGTTACAATCCGAAAAGTCTACATCGGTTTATGTCATAACACAAGCCGACGAATAAGGTTTTAAACCTGATCTCAGGAATGACCGGAGAACCACCTTTGAACAGCAGTGAGATAGCGGAACTGTTGAGCAGCCGATTTGACGAGCAACTAAGCGCAGTAATACATCCACTATCGACATCTAGTAATGTAACGAAGTCCCAGGACTTCGATACAAAGCTGATGAACGTGAAGATTTCGTCAAACCAAGTGTTTGTGAAACCTTCAAAACTGAGAGCGGGCAAATCTCCGGTCTGCGAAGACATGAAACCGGTGGTCGTACGCAACTATGCTGAAGTGCTAAGCATACCCATATGCAACTTGTTCACGCACTCGTTGGAAGTAAGTCAGCTCCCCAAGGAATGGGAACGTGCTATTTTCAAGGGATGGGGCCAAAAGAAACCGTGCAACCACAGACCAATAGCATCACTTTCCAAGGTGCTGGAAAGCCTAGTAGCTGCTGGATGTTGTTTGAGTCTACCTGAACGGAAACAACATTGTTCAACTCACCAAACATGGCTTCAGAGACGGATAGTCATACGCCACAAACTTGATGACTGCTTGGGATACTCCAAAACGACCTGTTACAGCTGTAGTCCTAGTCAGCTGCAAACGGTTTAAGCTTTAACCCGGAGAAATGCAAGATGTTCCTTCGCACACCAGAAGCGATGAAAATCAGCTTCACTCTTAACAAATATGCAATCACCGAGGTATCCACAGAGAAGGGCCCAGGACTCAACGTTTTTGACATACTGGATACTACTGACAATTATAAGGGAATGGCAGCGAAGGCGAACGCCATTACGCGCTTCCTAAGAAGGTAGCTTGGATCGTTAAGCCCAGATTTATTCCAACTAAACTGTTGAAGGAAACGAGGTGACCTGATAGCCTACAAGATCAATCACCCAAATAAGACAACGTTATCGGTTCAAAACCGACAATTCCGTGGAAACCTGACTCGCATACCCGGCATAGGGCAAAGATGAAAGTGAGATCTAACGCACTGCCATAGGAAGTGGCCACAGCTACATCAGTTGCCAAACGACTCCTTCTTCTGTAAAAAAGTACAAATCCACGTTACGAAGTTATATCCAAGTATTAGATTATTGTTACCCTTTTGACTTACCTTCAGCGCAAAATGTGGGCGAATTATGCAACATTTCATAATAAATTTTTTCAGTACATGCCTAATAATCCTATTATGACATTTTTGCTTCAACTTTAATAACGCTCCCTAAAATATATCCCAACTACTGAAATATATGGACATCATAACACTATCAAAAACAGTCATCACATCAACAGACATCTTGAATACAACCAGACGAGTGCTTCTTACTGCTCTCGCGAGATATACACCCTTCGCTCGATGATATGGAAACACTTAAGTCTGCTAATCAGCAGATACATAATCTACCTATAAGAGAGTTACTACAATCATCATAGTCTATGATTTCTATGCAATGAGTGTCTGTTTCATCTTTTTATATAGGTGTTTTGTATAAAACATGGCACCAATGTATGAAGTCTCTGACCGTTGGTCTGAGCCATGTGGGGTGATGCAGACTAGGTGGTTGGGGTCCGCAGGACAAGAGGAACCAGTGATTGGAGACTAACTCTAGGTGATATGGCTCAGAACCGATGTCAGTGGTGCAGATCTGTTCCCATACACATTATCCTCATCTTAACGACACTATACAGAATCTCACCATTCTCTCATTCTTCCTTTCTTTCTCTCTTTTCGTACTTTATATTTCTTCTGACTGAATCTCTTATCTTCATCTTGTGCCTCACTGCCTTGTTTACTTGATGTACTGATATGAGGTGTGGCAAGTTGGACCGTTACGCAGTAATCCCTGGTCCTGTGTTGATATTGATGACGATGAATTCGATAAGATCGAAGCTGTTCCAAGAAGAAATATAGTGGTGGTGGTGTAGCAACCACTTAACAATACAAACTGGTCCACCTCCAACCATGTAAACTTTAGCTACTCTAACGAAACAGTTGAGTGTATTTCCATTATATATCATCTTAAACACTTGAGTAAATAAAATTATATATGTTACATTTTTACTGAGGAATTCACTCAACTTTCTGCTCTGATTCCAGGTAACACATTGCCTATTAGTCTGTGGAGATATTAATTCATATGACTGCAGATTCTAATCGTCTTGTCGATACACTAGATTTAGTGTTTACAAATACCTCTCATCCAACCACTAATCCAAATCAACATAGGGCCAGGCATTACTGCGTAATGGTCCAACTTGCCACACCTCATATCAGTACATCAAGTAAACAAGACAGTGAGGCACAAGATGAAGATAAGAGAATTCAGTCAGAAGAAATATAAAGTACGAAAAGAGAGAAAGAAAGGAAGAATGAGAGAATGGTGAGATTCTGTATAGTGTCGTTAAGATGAGGATAATGTGTATGGGAACAGATCTGCACCACTGACATCGGTTCTGAGCCATATCATCTAGAGTTAGTCTCCAATCACTGGTTCCTCTTGTCCTGCGGACCTCAACCACCTAGTCTGCATCACCCCACATGGCTCAAACCAACGGTCAGAGACTTCATACATTGTGCCATGTTTTAGTCTGGCCACCTCGGGACTTCTTTCAGCCTGGATATACTTTGGCCAGCATTGTGTGACGAGGTAATCGGTGACTAGGCTTACGTAACCCGTGTCCTAACCATCTCAATCTATGAAGGTTCATAACCTCGTCAACTGTTTTACGTCTGCTCCCTAAAGCTCTATGCTTGACTTGTGCATTACTCATGTGGTGACACCATGGAATACAGCCTACACACTACGAAGGCAATGGTGGTCTAACACTTGAAGCCGCCTTTTCATATCTTCCACTTTCAACGGCCATGTTTCACAGCCATACAGTAGAACAGACGGAACTGTTGTGCAGTATACGCGACTCTTAATAGACAAACGGATATCACGGCGGCGCCACAGGTGGTATAAGTCGGCAAAATCCGACCGAGCCTTTTGTATTTGTGCAGAAATTTCATTGCCCACTGACCAACGCACCGAGACTGATCCCACTTCACAGGTAAGTGAACTGGTCAACACGCTCAACCACTACACTGACTCTTTATTGTTAGCCGTGGCACTGTTGAACATCAATCCTGACGGAACAATTTATATTTGATTGGTGAGAAACACATCCAAAACATTCTCAAATTTACACTCAAAGTGTTCAGAAGACTCTACGTCTTGTCAGCGTCTTCACTTAACAGGACTATGTCATCTGAGTATTCTAGGTCTAAGTTAACGTCTGTGTAGCCAGCTGACGAGAGGGAGACCTGCATAAGAATATCTATAATGAAATTGGATAAGAATGGAGACAGTGGTCACAAATGACTCCATCATTGGTTGATGATTGGGTGTACGTCGATACATCTGTTGACTGACAGATCTGAATTTCAACCTCCTAGGAATTCTCTGATGATATTCTCTGTGTTTCATCTCTCCATCCAAGATTTCTTCATCGTCAAAATTCAATTCATCTCAATAGTTGTTATCCATATGGATTGGAATGAGCAGCGATGACATATGGTCTGTGACGTTTAATCGCCGATTGGTGTTCTTATGTAGGCGAAGGTGAAACGACCACTTTGTCCAGTGTGGTGTGTAGACTACAGTTGATTTTGTAAATGATATTTACTTTGTTTTCTTTGGTTGCTGAGCCCTCATTGGCTTGCATAATTGGATTTGGAGGGAATTCGTTGGTTTATGAGACGCCACACTGATTCCCGTAGTCTGAGCAATCTTGTCGTGATCTCTCATATGTTGTTCATGTATGCGGGAAGATGATGCATTTGTTGATGACTTTGTAGTTGATGATGTATGGGATAGGCATCTTGTGATAAATTTTCCTGGGCAGCCGTTCTTCTTTACGATGAACATCAAGTAATTTTCTTCGTTTCTCCGTAAAGTTGTTATGGTGGAGTGCAGTGCTCTTTTGAATAGAGTCTGCATGCAACTCATTTCGTGTGTCATTGCATTGTTGCTATTGTAGTTGAGGATTTGATCAGTGTGTGTTGGCTTCTTGTACACTTAAGTTTCAAGCTTTCCGGCATTTCTCCTACTGACTAAAACATCCAGGAATCGTAGTTGGTTGTGTTCGACCCCTTCTCCATTGTGAATTTGATGTTACTGAAAACGTTGTTGATCAAATTGTGGGGAGCACAATGATGATAAAGAAAACACCCACAATTTTGATCAACAACGTTTTCAGTAACATCAAATTCACAATGGAGAAGGAGTCAAACAACCGACTACCATTCCTGGATGTTTTAGTCAGTAGGACAAATACGGGGAAGCTGGAAACCCAAGTGTACAGGAAGCCAACACACACTGACCAAATCCTCAACTACAGTAGCAACAATGCAATGACACACGAAATGAGTTGCATGCAGACTCTATTCAAAAGAGCACTGCACTCCACCATAACAACTTTACGGAGAAACGAAGAAAATTACTTGATGTTCATCGTAAAGAAGAACGGCTGCCCAGGAAAATTTATCACAAGATGCCTATCCCATACATCATCAACTACAAAGTCATCAACAAATGCATCATCTTCCCGCATACATGAACAACATATGAGAGATCACGACAAGATTGCTCAGACTACGGGGAATCAGTGTGGCGTCTCATAAACCAACGAATTCCCTCCAAATCCAATTATGCAAGCCAATGAGGGCTCAGCAACCAAAGAAAACAAAGTAAATATCATTTACAAAATCAACTGTAGTCTACACACCACACTGGACAAAGTGGTCGTTTCACCTTCGCCTACATAAGAACACCAATCGGCGATTAAACGTCACAGACCATATGTCATCGCTGCTCATTCCAATCCATATGGATAACAACTATTGAGATGAATTGAATTTTGACGATGAAGAAATCTTGGATGGAGAGATGAAACACAGAGAATATCATCAGAGAATTCCTAGGAGGTTGAAATTCAGATCTGTCAGTCAACAGATGTATCGACGTACACCCAATCATCAACCAATGATGGAGTCATTTGTGACCACTGTCTCCATTCTTATCCAATTTCATTATAGATATTCTTATGCAGGTCTCCCTCTCGTCAGCTGGCTACACAGACGTTAACTTAGACCTAGAATACTCAGATGACATAGTCCTGTTAAGTGAAGACGCTGACAAGACGTAGAGTCTTCTGAACACTTTGAGTGTAAATTTGAGAATGTTTTGGATGTGTTTCTCACCAATCAAATATAAATTGTTCCGTCAGGATTGATGTTCAACAGTGCCACGGCTAACAATAAAGAGTCAGTGTAGTGGTTGAGCGTGTTGACCAGTTCACTTACCTGTGAAGTGGGATCAGTCTCGGTGCGTTGGTCAGTGGGCAATGAAATTTCTGCACAAATACAAAAGGCTCGGTCGGATTTTGCCGACTTATACCACCTGTGGCGCCGCCGTGATATCCGTTTGTCTATTAAGAGTCGCGTATACTGCACAACAGTTCCGTCTGTTCTACTGTATGGCTGTGAAACATGGCCGTTGAAAGTGGAAGATATGAAAAGGCGGCTTCAAGTGTTAGACCACCATTGCCTTCGTAGTGTGTAGGCTGTATTCCATGGTGTCACCACATGAGTAATGCACAAGTCAAGCATAGAGCTTTAGGGAGCAGACGTAAAACAGTTGACGAGGTTATGAACCTTCATAGATTGAGATGGTTAGGACACGGGTTACGTAAGCCTAGTCACCGATTACCTCGTCACACAATGCTGGCCAAAGTATATCCAGGCTGAAAGAAGTCCCGAGGTGGCCAGACTAAAACATGGCACCAATGTATGAAGTCTCTGACCGTTGGTTTGAGCCATGTGGGGTGATGCAGACTAGGTGGTTGAGGTCCGCAGGACAAGAGGAACCAGTGATTGGAGACTAACTCTAGATGATATGGCTCAGAACCGATGTCAGTGGTGCAGATCTGTTCCCATACACATTATCCTCATCTTAACGACACTATACAGAATCTCACCATTCTCTCATTCTTCCTTTCTTTCTCTCTTTTCGTACTTTATATTTCTTCTGACTGAATTCTCTTATCTTCATCTTGTGCCTCACTGTCTTGTTTACTTGATGTACTGATATGAGGTGTGGCAAGTTGGACCATTACGCAGTAATGCCTGGCCCTATGTTGATTTGGATTAGTGGTTGGATGAGAGGTATTTGTAAACACTAAATCTAGTGTATCGACAAGACGATTAGAATCTGCAGTCATATGAATTAATATCTCCACAGACTAATAGGCAATGTGTTACCTGGAATCAGAGCAGAAAGTTGAGTGAATTCCTCAGTAAAAATGTAACATATATAATTTTATTTACTCAAGTGTTTAAGATGATATATAATGGAAATACACTCAACTGTTTCGTTAGAGTAGCTAAAGTTTACATGGTTGGAGGTGGACCAGTTTGTATTGTTAAGTGGTTGCTACACCACCACCACTATATTTCTTCTTGGAACAGCTTCGATCTTATCGAATTCATCGTCATCAATATCAACACAGGACCAGGGATTACTGCGTAACGGTCCAACTTGCCACACCTCATATCAGTACATCAAGTAAACAAGGCAGTGAGGCACAAGATGAAGATAAGAGAATTCAGTCAGAAGAAATATAAAGTACGAAAAGAGAGAAAGAAAGGAAGAATGAGAGAATGGTGAGATTCTGTATAGTGTCGTTAAGATGAGGATAATGTGTATGGGAACAGATCTGCACCACTGACATCGGTTCTGAGCCATATCACCTAGAGTTAGTCTCCAATCACTGGTTCCTCTTGTCCTGCGGACCCCAACCACCTAGTCTGCATCACCCCACATGGCTCAGACCAACGGTCAGAGACTTCATACATTGGTGCCATGTTTTATACAAAACACCTATATAAAAAGATGAAACAGACACTCATTGCATAGAAATCATAGACTATGATGATTGTAGTAACTCTCTTATAGGTAGATTATGTATCTGCTGATTAGCAGACTTAAGTGTTTCCATATCATCGAGCGAAGGGTGTATATCTCGCGAGAGCAGTAAGAAGCACTCGTCTGGTTGTATTCAAGATGTCTGTTGATGTGATGACTGTTTTTGATAGTGTTATGATGTCCATATATTTCAGTAGTTGGGATATATTTTAGGGAGCGTTATTAAAGTTGAAGCAAAAATGTCATAATAGGATTATTAGGCATGTACTGAAAAAATTTATTATGAAATGTTGCATAATTCGCCCACATTTTGCGCTGAAGGTAAGTCAAAAGGGTAACAATAATCTAATACTTGGATATAACTTCGTAACGTGGATTTGTACTTTTTTACAGAAGAAGGAGTCGTTTGGCAACTGATGTAGCTGTGGCCACTTCCTATGGCAGTGCGTTAGATCTCACTTTCATCTTTGCCCTATGCCGGGGTATGCGAGTCAGGTTTCCACGGAATTGTCGGTTTTGAACCGATAACGTTGTCTTATTTGGGTGATTGATCTTGTAGGCTATCAGGTCACCTCGTTTCCTTCAACAGTTTAGTTGGAATAAATCTGGGCTTAACGATCCAAGCTACCTTCTTAGGAAGCGCGTAATGGCGTTCGCCTTCGCTGCCATTCCCTTATAATTGTCAGTAGTATCCAGTATGTCAAAAACGTTGAGTCCTGGGCCCTTCTCTGTGGATACCTCGGTGATTGCATATTTGTTAAGAGTGAAGCTGATTTTCATCGCTTCTGGTGTGCGAAGGAACATCTTGCATTTCTCCGGGTTAAAGCTTAAACCGTTTGCAGCTGACTAGGACTACAGCTGTAACAGGTCGTTTTGGAGTATCCCAAGCAGTCATCAAGTTTGTGGCGTATGACTATCCGTCTCTGAAGCCATGTTTGGTGAGTTGAACAATGTTGTTTCCGTTCAGGTAGACTCAAACAACATCCAGCAGCTACTAGGCTTTCCAGCACCTTGGAAAGTGATGCTATTGGTCTGTGGTTGCACGGTTTCTTTTGGCCCCATCCCTTGAAAATAGCACGTTCCCATTCCTTGGGGAGCTGACTTACTTCCAACGAGTGCGTGAACAAGTTGCATATGGGTATGCTTAGCACTTC
Source organism: Heterobilharzia americana (assembly GCA_944470555.2). Taxonomy (NCBI): domain Eukaryota; kingdom Metazoa; phylum Platyhelminthes; class Trematoda; order Strigeidida; family Schistosomatidae; genus Heterobilharzia; species Heterobilharzia americana. Next base: position 77,461,499 of record OX104128.1, read on the forward strand.
AGCATAGTTGCGTACGACCACCGGTTTCATGTCTTCGCAGACCGGAGATTTGCCCGCTCTCAGTTTTGAAGGTTTCACAAACACTTGGTTTGACGAAATCTTCACGTTCATCAGCTTTGTATCGAAGTCCTGGGACTTCGTTACATTACTAGATGTCGATAGTGGATGTATTACTGCGCTTAGTTGCTCGTCAAATCGGCTGCTCAACAGTTCCGCTATCTCACTGCTGTTCAAAGGTGGTTCTCCGGTCATTCCCTGAGATCAGGTTTAAAACCTTATTCGTCGGCTTGTGTTATGACATAAACCGATGTAGACTTTTCGGATTGTAACTTTAAACTGTTTAGCCAGATTGATCTGGTATGTATATCTGTCATTACGAATTCTTATATTACATAAGTTGCGTAACGTCTTGTAGCTATGACAGTCTGATTCTTTGAGTAATGTACCTCACCGATACCCTGCCTTCTTTTTCCTCTGTATTTTCCTTTGGGTTGCGCGAGTTACTCAAGACCGTTTGAGAGGTGGTCGTCTGGTTAATTTTGGAACACTCTTATCGATAGCGCCCCGAATAATATCTTTAGTATGTATTCAGTGTTCGTCTATCGACAGTGAGTGCCATTCTTGTGGCCATGCAGCCTCCAGGAATTCGTTATTCATGAGATTGTAGTCTGCTTTTGGTAACGGCAGAACGCTTCTGGCTCAACTATTGGCAGTGTCTCCCTGGTTACCATACTGAATCTCACCAAGGCGTGGTCGCTTTTACCTAAGGGGGGGTTGAACACAGATATCGTCCACCAAAAGATCATTGTCTGTTAGGACGTAGTTGAGCGGTGATCCTTTTCCATCTGGTGTTTTCCCCAACCTTCTCTATCAGTCCTGCTGCCTTAAACGTATTTCGAAGTTTGTGTTCAAAAGATTTATGCACATGTCTTGCTTCACATCTCGGGTTGAGTGCCGGTGTGCTTAATTCTCCAGCTAGGACTACATGGTCATAGGCTGCCGAGGTAGTTGTTGAAATATCACTGAGGAATTGTGCCTTATGTTCTGTCGTGCAAAAGGGAGGCCTATATACCACACCTAATAGGTACTTGGTTTGGTTTATGGTGAAATAGCACCATAAGGAGTCTGGTAGTAAGCCTAAACATACCATCAGTCGCTTCCTTAACTTTTAGGTGAGTGCTGATGCACATGGCGTCTCCTCCGCCCCTCTTGAACTGCCTGTCCTTTCGGAACAACGTCATGTTAGGCAAAGATATTTCAGCTCGGATACAGATGACCCATTTGGCATCTGCCAACTTACACCACCTATGGTGTCGGCGAGTTATCTGGCTATCTATCAAAGGATGAGTATACTTCACAACAGTTTGTTACATCCTGTTAAACGATAAAACATGACAGTTGAAAGTAGACGATGTGATCATAGGTATCTTTGTAGCAGTGGGTGAGTTTGGTAGAATCACTGTGTGAGGAATGTTGAGGTCAGGCGAAGCGTACTAGGCAAGACAGCCACATCAGTTGATGACATTGTGAAGTTTAGTCGACTGAGATGGCTTCGATATATCCTGTCTCACCACTTTGTATTGAGTTTCTCTTCAAAATTGCTGACTGTACATCTCATGACTGAGAATTCTCCTTAGACATCTTTTTAATCTCCAGTGACGTTTTATGAAATGTTTCCCAACTAAAGAAATGTTTGGATATCATAACTACCAGAAATAGCCTTCATGCTGAATACAGGTGGATATATGCTTTATGACATTATGACGAGAAACATATCCTTTAGTGAGTGAGATGTAAACTTAAATCTGAAAATCAATAAATAAATAATCGGCCAGCAAGAGCATAAACACTAAAATACACCCCTTTAGATCTTCTAAAGCTTGAAGATTCACACTAACCGTTATTTTCAGATTGTTTATTCTCTTACACTACTTTGCGTACTTTGATA